>CM021108.1:56176920-56248721 GCA_007115665.2 Sequoiadendron giganteum | reverse complement strand
TCTTCTAATAGTGATAGGTATGCCAAAATAGAGGTACAGTAGGAGTCTGTTGTTATTGTCAGTCTAAGGAAATGTATGTGGACTTTGTGTAGGGTCATTCAAATCTTGGGAAATTAGTCTAAGGAATTGATTCATTGATTTGGAATTGTGGTTAGTAGCAATGTTGTCCCAATTGGGAAAGGCCTTGAGATTGGCAACCTTGGAAGTGTGGCATTGTTTAGAGTCTATACTTGGTCTTGATTGTATTTTCAAAGCCATGGTTAGTTGTTGTAATTCTTGACTTTGTCCTCATAATGTTGGTTCAAGCTTGGTTGGTTGTCCCAAGAGCTAGTTGTGACCTAATAGGTCCAATAAGAAGGAGGACAATCAAATTTTGAGCCTTTCCATACAAAGTACATGTGTGCAAGTAATTTTCTACCTAGAATACAAAAACAAAATGGAATGAAAATAAAGAAAATACAAATAAACACTCAATGTTATCCTAAGTTTAATCCAAACAAAAATAATAAAGAAACGAAACGTTATACCTTGTTTGGATTGATGAGTTGGTTAGCCCTTGGATGATGCTTGATTGTATTCTCCTTTGATGGCAAGTGAATGCAATAATGGATGCAAAATGGGTAGGAAATGATAAGGATTGAAATAATGGAAATGGATATTGAAATGAGAGTGGTGGGTGAATGCAATAAAAGCTTCAAATGGCTGCAAATGCTAAATGTGCTAATGGCTTGAATGATAGAGAGTGAATGCAAAAATGATTTAACTCTTGTCTAACCTCCTTAATTTGAGATCAAGTCTTCCAATTTAAAGAAGAATGGATGGCTAGGCTTTAGCC
This sequence comes from Sequoiadendron giganteum, assembly GCA_007115665.2. Taxonomy (NCBI): domain Eukaryota; kingdom Viridiplantae; phylum Streptophyta; class Pinopsida; order Cupressales; family Cupressaceae; genus Sequoiadendron; species Sequoiadendron giganteum. The sequence continues at coordinate 56,247,886 of CM021108.1, read as the reverse complement.
ATCATGGACAAGATGGAGTGTTGTGGTGAGTTGAAGAATCACAAGTCCTCACATCTTACCATGTGGAATGCAAGGTGTAAAAAGGACATGTGAGGTGGAGATACTTGCAAGTACCTTGGGATTAGGAGAGGATTTCCTCAAAAAGGAAGTCCTTGTCCCCATATGGGGCTGATGGTGACAAGTGAGGAATTTTAGAAAGTCCCCTCTTGCCACCATGGAGATGGGAGAAGTTTTTGGAGAGATAAATGTGAATTTTAAATTTAGATGACTGGAATTACCAAGTGGCTAAGACAAGGTCCTTCTGAAGGAGGTCCTTGTCCCATGTGAATGATGTGACCTATGAGAGGTTATGGGGAAGAGAAATGCATGAGATAAATAAATGTGAATTTTAAATTCACATGGGGAAAAGGTCAATACCCAATAAGGCAAGTAACTATGAAAGGTTGACTTAGAGGACATACCAAAAAAGGTAAGTGATTAGATTAGGGTTGTGCAAACAAGTGATTAGGAAAATTAATGAAGATTAGAGGCAAGTGACCAAATATGGAGGATGCGACATTAATCTTGATTAAGGATGTGCACATCTTAGTCATGGATTAATTAAGTTAATCCAGATTAGAGGAAGGTTATGGAGGATGGGACGAGGAAAGAGAAAGAATGCATTTAAAAATTGATTTAGATTCAAAAAGGTAAATGAATAAATTAAATAAATTGATAAATTTATTTAATTTAGAGAAAAAATGGTAAAGATGTATTTAATTAAATACTTTTAGAAACCTTAGAGGAAGGGGAAATATTAATTAAATAGGTCATTTAATTAATATAGACTAATTAGACGAATAAATGATAGGATTTTGACCATATGGGAGTTGTCAAATTTGGATGTCTAAATTCTTCCCCTCTTCGAAATATTGTTAGAATAATGGTGTTTTGAAGAAAAATAAAATGCAGATAACTCTATAGAGGAAGTGACTAGAAAAATATGCCCTAGCATGGGAGAGGTTGCGTGAGCTGCCCAAATGGAGGGAAGTGAAGGGAGATGCCCCAATCTTAGGGGAAAATGAATGAGAAGGAGGTATGTATGATCATGGTAGGGTATGCCCACTTGAGAGGGTGGTTGGGGAAGAAAAAGGGGCCCTGGGAGAATTTTCTATATAAATAAACGAAAGATGTCGTTTGATAGATCTCAAAAAACCAGAAGAATGGCTTTTGAACAGATTCAAATGAACACACAGTGTGAAAATGGTGCACTCAAGAAGTTGAGGATTAGTTGAATTAAAAGAGGGGTAAATAAAGGAAAACAGTACCCGTTATTTAAAAAAGGGGGAAGAGGGGGGAGAGTTATAAATAGTAATTTTGGAATTACTATTCCTCATTTGCACATCTGGAAGTTGAGTGAGAGAGAAGAGAGGAGAAGAAGGACACGAGGAGAGAAGATGTCAAAGGACTATGATGATGACATCATCCACCAAGGAGACGAGGTGCGGTGATTCTACCACGAGCGTGCAGTCCCATGCCGGGCTAGGCCCAAAAACCTCTTTGTGATTTTTAGCATGTTTTTGATTTATTATTCAGTTTTAATGCAATTTTCAAACATGGGTTGTGGGATAGGAGTAGTTTAGAAAAATGGGTAGAGGGTGAAATGATCATTTTTCCCATTGGGTAGGCAAGAATGCATGTTAGAGGCATTGGGTGAATGAGGAAAAAGATGAGTGAATAAGCCCAAAATATGCCCAACAAGGGCAAGAGGGAAAAAAGTTGAGCTGCCTACTTGAAGAAAAATGGTTGCACCCATACAAGGGGCGGCCATTCCCCAATAGAGGCAGTTGTGCCTAGACAGGGGTAGTTGTGCCCCCATGAGGGGTGGTCGTGCCCCGACAAGGGCAACTCAGCCCCACCCACACTGGGGCGGCCCCACCCTAGCTGGGGTGGCCCCACCCCGGCTAGGGCAGCCCCACCCCAAGGAGCGACCACACTCCCATAGGGCACACCCCACCCTAAGGGGCGAACCCGTCCCCATAGGGGTGCCCCCCCCAAAGGATGAGTCTGGGAGGACAGAAATAAAAAGGAAATGAAAAAAGAAAGGGATAGATAGAAAAATAAGTGAAAAGGGGGATAAAATGGGTAATTTGCCCAAGAAAGGGGGGAAGAATAAATTAGTTAGAAGGGAACCTAGGGCCAAGAAATGGAAAAAGAAATAAATAAGATGACTTACAGGGTGTGTAATATGGGTGCATTGATTTGATAGTTTGCAAACATGGGAGAGGAGATAAGAGGTGTTGGAGGCGACGAGACGAGTGATGACCGAAGCAGACCATGCAACCCTATCCCAAGTGGGGTTGTTACATATGTTAGGATATCCATCGAGTAGAGCACACTGGGTGATGTTGACAACCCTTATTAAACATTAGGATTCAGTTACCTCGACCTTCCATCTCCTGATAGGGGAGATGATAGTGACATCAGAGGACGTGTGGTGGATATTGAGGCTTCCTATAGCCAGTCGCTTGGTGAGCATGATGAGATAGGAGGGGGAGGCACTGGATCAGACTGTATGGGTCATGTTCAGGTGAGAGGATCTTCCTGTGCAGGAGAAGGGGTTGGATGTGGATAGGTGTTTGGGATTGAGAGTACTAACATTGCCACTATACTTATGTGGACTGATTAGAGAGATATTGATACCAGATAGGAGTGGATGGTTCTACAGCTTGAGCTTCATGGAGGTTATTCAACATATTTTTGAGGGGAGAGAGGGGGAGTTCACATGGGGTCCATTCATCCTAGCACAACTATACAGGAATAGTTACATGGTGTGCTATCGAGGGGGACTCAACGTGGCACATGTGACACTACTATAGGTATGGGCATGGGAGCACATTAGTGTGTATAGTCTAGACATGGTGAGAGTGAGATTAGAGGATGAGACACTTCCAATGGCATATTGGTATAGTGTAGAGTATGATTGGGTATGGTGTTATCAGGGTTACAGAGATTTGCATGGATTGAGGAGGCTGTATATGACATGACACTTTTTCAGGTGGAGGAGGGATGAGGATAGACATAGAGGACACTTCATGAACCAATTCTATATATTCGAGAAGGAGCCACAGATAGTGGATTCATAAAGGCTAGACCGAGTGACTAGGTAGTTTGGGCTAACACAAGATATTCTAGGTGGAGCATAGAAGTTTAGATGGATTACACGAGAGCAACCATGGGGGGAGCCAATTCCACCAAAGTTTGTGAAGGAGCATTGGGAGACACTGGAGTAGGATCTAGTGACCTATCCAAGGAGGGTCTTAGGGATGGTAGAGGCAGGGATGATGATTAGATATGTTGCATGGTTTTCCAATCACTGACCCCCATGGATTACACCAAAGGAGCCTATCACAAGGGCATTAGGATTTGGACCAGAGGATGAGGTTAGATTGGCAAGATAGAGGAGAGGAAGAGGAAAAAATAGGAGAGAGCTGGAGGTAGGCAGATCAGGAGGATAGCAAAGGAGAATTCCAGAGGTGGCCGAAGAAGGCAGACAATAGAGGAGAGAGATGGAAGCAGGTAGAGTAGGAGGACAACAAAGGAGAGTTTCAGAAGTGGCTGGAGTAGGTAGGTAGCAGAGGAGAGAGCCAAGGGAAAGTAGAGCAGGAGCATAGTAGAGGAGAGTGTCAGAGGTGGATGGGGTAGGCAAGCAACAAAGGAGAGAGTTGGAGGTAAGAAGAGTAGGAGGACAATAGAGGAGAGTGTTGGAGGTGGCCAGAGCAAGCGGGCAGCAGGAGAGAGGATAGGGAGATGATGAGGTGGGAGATCAACAAAGGATGAGTAGGAAGAGGAGGAGGAGGAGAGCTCAGGTGGAGATCGAGCCAAAGGAGGAGAGATATGAGGTAGGGGTGATGGATGAGAGGGAGGAGGAAGAGGTGATGGATATGGGAGATGAGGCAGGGGAAAAGGTAATGGATATGGATGTGCATGATATTCGCCCATTGGCCATTACTGTCGATAGTAGAGGATCCATCTATGTTGCTAAGAGGATTCGAGACAAGAGTACATATCGTCGAGCAGAGATTGAGGGACACAAAGATGATGAGGTGTAGATTGGAGGCTGAGGCGAGAATGCTATGAGATGAGATAGCTCAAGTGCGGGTAGAGGGTGAGAGGGCTTTCCAAGAGGTAGTTGAGATGGTTTCATGACATTAGCAAGAGATGCAAAGGGAGAGAGATAGTCATGAGTTGAGGTGGGCGAGTTATGAGAAGAGGTGACTTGTCTGGAGGGAGACGTGTCTAGGGAGCATGAGGCAAGGCAGATGGGGAGATGGGAGTGAGATTGATTAGAGGCAACAGTGATGATTGCATGTGGGGGGTCAACAAGAGTCTGGAGGAGCAATAGAGCAAATACTGATGAAGACCCTGGCAAAGGCAGAGAGGGATATGGAGGATCTGAGGAGGGAGGTAGAGGGACTATTGAGAGAGAGGGCGGATTTGAGATAGGAGTGAGATGAGCTCTATGACGGAGTTGAGGTGGTAGAGAAAATAGTGGGAGACATTGGATAGATGCAGGAGAGGGAGGAGGCCATGAGGGCCCAAGTGCAGGCATTAGAGATAGAGAGGGATTCCTTACAGACATAAGTGTAGGTTCTATAGGATGAGAGGGATGCAACACTTGCATAGATATAGGTTGTGGAGAGGGAGAGAGATGCAGTGTAGGGGTAGGCACAAGAAACACAGGGTGGAAAGATAGGCACAAAGGTCTAGAGACTACAGGCATAGGTACAAGTCATGCAGGAGGAGAGAGATAGAGCTATGGATCAGGTGTCAAAGATGTGAGTAGAGGTTGAGCAGCTATAGTTAGCCTAGTGTGCATGTGCATAGGAGAGGATATCGATATGTGGATTCTGGGATAGGTATAAGGAAAAGCGGGACTCAGCCAGGCAATAGGTGGTCAAGCGGGATAAGTATATGAGAGAGGCCAGCTACTATATGTGTGCCTATTTCTCAGTAGATCCAAATCTAGGATAGTGGGTACCCAGCTATGTTCGAGCAAGGCCACAGATGGCAACGCCATCCCAGTTAGCAGAGACGCATACCCACAGATATAGTAGCTTGAGAGAGACTCCCCCACATAAAGGGCCAGTATCAGAGTCACCAAAGAGGTTGAATGCGAGAAACTCATGGTTTAGAGGATCGGATAGATAGGATCTTGATATTTAATAGGTGCAGGATGGGATACAGTACAGAGTAGTAGAGATCAGGGTTGATTCAAAGCCTTGTACTCATACCATATTTGATGGCATATGATAGATATGTACTTTAATGTATATGATAGACATGATTATGGATGATGTGATTGATATTGTATTATTTTTATATGATGTGAAACACCCCTTATTGACACTATGTGATGTTCATGTGATGAATGAATTTTTTATGCATATTTGTATGTTGATGGTTTTATTATGGATTATGATTATGATGCGATGGATGGATATGTATTTAATGATTTATGTTTATGCCTATATGAATAATATGGATGATATGGATGTTATGACCTAAGATGAATATTCTAATGCAATGGTTTAATAATAAAATGAATTTAAGATGTGTAGACTAATTAATTAAAATCAATCTAAACATCTTAAAAAATGATTATGATATGATAATGCACATGGGATGAAATGTAACTTAGCGAACCTAAGATGTGGGATGAAAATGAAATTAAATTCCTACTAATAAGTAAATGAAATGCAATGTGAACATGAGTGTAAATAAGGGCTTGCATAATTATGGAAGCGAAGAAAACGATGGGTGTGTAGCTGTACCTGTCAAGAACCATAGGAGTCCTAAGAAGAGAGGGAAATGGAAGGAATCAATGTTTTCACAACCAAATCATAAGTCATTGGTTTGAAGGAGAAGGGATGAAGGATATATGCAATGCAGTGGAAGAGAAAATGAAATGCAATCCTAATGAAATTTTCCATTTTCAGAGCATTGATTTTTTCTATAGCATAAGACACCAAGTACCATGGTATGTGGAACCAAGGCAGATTAGTGTCTAATGCATAGAAAAACACAACAAACAAGAAGGCTATCCCAACACCCCAAAGTTGTGATGACTTTGGTTGGGACAAGTATTGGGATAACCAAAAACACAGAAGGATGTCCCAGTGTAACACAAGACCATAGAGATCTTGGTGGATACTACATGGGACAACGAGGAAGTAAACATCAAACAAAGATCAATATATTCCCCTATGTTAACCAGTCAAAACACACCATAATATGATAGATCATGGCAGCCTTGACAAGTGATGATAGGGAGCTCAAATGATAAATAAAATCCAAAAGCATCAAAATATTGCAATCAATTTCAAAACATCCTTTGCCATAGGATCAAGAGGATGGATGGGGTTGATGAGGTCTATTAGGAAGGATACATCCTGTTGAGACCAAATATGGATACTAAACTAAAAGATCGATTATGACACAGAAGATTCTAAAACTGATTAAATCTCATGACACAAATGGATTCTATTTGTGAAGCACCAGCTAGACAAGGACATACTTGACAACACAACACAAGACGCGAGACACAAGACACAAGACATAAGACTGACACACCCTAAAAGTCTAGGGGCTCGGGGGTTGATCAAAGATCAGCCTTGCCTATGTGAAAGCACAAAGCCCTCGTAGTTTAAGAAAAGACCATGGATAAAAGTGGAAAGAGGATGATGAAGACAAATGATGGAGGACAATGATCAAACTGATTGAAGAAAAAATGAAGACAAATCCCTAGGCATGGATCAAATGATCAATCTTGCCTACGTGCAAGCACAAGGGCAATGCAGTTCAAAAAGGATGAACGACCAATAATGGATAAGAGAGAAAAGGGGACAATGAGGACAGGTGATACACGACTGAAACCAGATGGAAGAAATGCCCCGGGGGTAGACCAAATGATCAGTCTTGCCTACATGAAAGCACAGGGGCAACATAGTTCAACAAATATAAAGACAAAAAAAGAAAGATGATAGACTAGACAATAAGCAGAGGCCTGAGGGTGGATCAAATGATCGGCCTTGCCTATGTGAAAGCATAGGGGCAACATAGTTCACCGTGATAGGGTGGGATCTAGATGAAGACCGAAACAATGAAAGAACCTGCATGGAAGCGAAGGACAAATGAAATGACAAGATGGACGACACAAGCTCAGATTAGGATAAAATCTTAGGATGATGGATAGCTGATGAAGTTCGTCCAATGCTCAACAAAAATATACCAAGTGACTAGATGATGCATGTGGATGGAAGGATAGAATCGATGAGATCTGGATGAATGAAGCATAAAGGAACTAGGATGCGAGGTAGATAATGATTAAGCCCTATACAAATGGCGCTTGTTGCTAGGTTTTCACCAAATTTACATATCCAAGGTGCCACCAAAGGTTATTTTCACCACAGGATTAATTATTTATCTTTATTGTTTTTGGATTTTGTGGATTTTTTAATTCTTTTTTTGTATTTTGGATAATTTTTTCCTTTTTTTGATTTTACAGGATAGATACCCCAGCTGACTTAAGTGTAAAATATTTTTAGATGCATGATATTTATTGGCTCCTCTAGGATCTCTCCTTTAGGTGTAGAAAGAATGCACACTCCTGAACCATATTTTGTTGTTATGACATAAGGGCCCAACCAATTTTCTTTGAACTTGCCCTTCTTTTCCCAATCTTGCTAGGTGTGCTCATTCTCCTTAAGAAAAAAGTCACCAACATTAAATTGGTAGGGATGGACCTTCTTGTTGTATCTTCTTTTCAGGTGATTTTTATATGCCTGAAGATGGTCATATGCTTTGATTCTTCTTTCATCAATGGGTTCTAGCTGGTTGAGTCTTGTGATCTGAGTGTCTTCATCATTGATATGGTTCTTTAGGGATATTCTTAGTGATGGGAGTTCTACCTCAATGGTTAAGATGGCATTGACACCATAGAAAAGAGAATATGGGGTGGCACTGGTATGAGTGCGAATGGAGGTGCGGTAAGCCCAAAGGGTGGGATGGATATGGAGGTGCCAATCTCGACCAGTGTTGTTGACCACCTTTTTGAGGATCTTGAGTAGATTTTTGTTGGTGGCCTCCACCTGTCCATTACCTTGAGGGTAATAGGGCATGGACCAACTATGTTGGATATGGAAGGATTCACAAAGGTGTTTCATGGCTTGGTTCTTGAAAGGTTTTCCATTGTCAGTAAGGATGGTGGATGGGATTCCATATTTGTAAAGAATATGGAATAGGATAAATTTGGAGATTTGAGTACCTGTGACTTGTGTGATTGGAATTGCTTCCACCCATTTGGTAAAGTACTCAGTTGCAGTGATGATAAAGGTGTGGCCATCGGAGGGTGGGGGATAAATCTTGCCAATTAGGTCAAAGCCCCATTGAGAAAAGGGCCATGATGCTATAAGAGGTTGGAGATCCTATGCAAGAGCATGTATTAAAAATGTTTTTTGTTGGAAAGGTAGACATTTCTTCACAAAATCACAAGAATCCTATTCCAATGTGGGCCAATAGTAATCAGCCCTAAGAATTATTTTGGCTAACACCATACGATTTGAATGGGCCCCACATACACCACTATGTACTCCCGTTAACACAGTGCGGGCTTCAGTCTTGTTTAAACACAAGAGGAGGGTTCCATCATACCCACATCGATAAAGTGTATCACTTACGATGGTGTAATAGGATGTTCATTGGATAAAGTATTTTCATTGGTTTCATGTTAGATTAGTGGGTGAGGTGTTGTCATGCAAGTAGGTGTAGATTTTGTGTTACTAGGGTGATGTAGGACCTACAATATTGAAAACCATCTCACTTTCAGGGATGTCATATGTAGGGATTAAAATTTGCTCCACTAAGAACTCACATTCAGTCTGATCTTTGGGTATGTCAAGGAGGGAACCAATGGTATCCATGGAATCAACTATTTTATTCTACACTCTAGGTATCTGATCAAATTGGACGGAGGTAAATTAATTTTTGAATTCAACTACCATGCATTTGTATGGTTACAACTTATCATATTTTATCAAAAACTCATCATTGACCTATTTGATAACAAGTTGGGAGTCACCAAAGACTTCTAGGTGAGTGATACACCATTGGACTCCAATTCTAAGACCAGTAAGAAGAGCTTCATAGTCAGCTATGTTGTTGGTACATGGAAAGGCCAATCTAAATGACTTCGGTATGTAATCGCCTTGGGGGGTGACAAGCAAGACTCCTACCCCCGATCCGTTGTTTGTGTGTGATCCATCAAATTATCGTATCCATGTGGTAGCTTTTGAAACTGCAAAGACCCCTTCATTAGGAAATTTGGTTTCTAAACGATAAGCATCTACTAATGGAGCATCTTCCAACTCATCTACTATCACTTGTCCTTTGATTTCTTTACTATCCACATAATCTATGTTGAATTCACTTAACAACATGACCCACTTATCCATGTGACCAATCAAATTTGTTCTGGATAACAAATATTTAAGTGGATCAACCTTGGAGATTAGCTTCATTGGATGGCAAAGCATGTAATGTTAGAGTTTTTGTGACTTGAAAACCACAACTAGACAAGCTTTCTCCACTGGGGAATAATTCAGTTCATAGCCAACCAAGGTCTAGCTAATGTAGTAGATTGCTCGTTCTTTGGATGACTCATCATGTTGTGCCAATAATGCCCCTAGTGCCACAAAAGTAGTATAAATATATAGCAGGAGTGGTTTACCCGGAATGGGTGGCATCAGGATGGGTGGGTGAGCCAAATATTCTTTGATCTAATCAAAGCCAAGTTGACATTGTTGATTCCACTTAAAGATGATATCTTTCTTCAGGAGATGTGTGAATGATTGGAACTTGTCTGCTAGTTGAGCAATGAACCTTCAGATGGATTAGTGCTTACCTTGTAGGATTCTTAGCTATTTTAGATTGCGATATGGAGAAATTTCCATGATTTCCTCGACCTTTGTCGGATCGACCTCTATACCTCTGCGGGAGAAAATGAAGCCCAAGAGCTTTCCTAATGTGAGACCAAAGACACATATCTTCATATTTAGGCATAGCTTATACTATTCCAGAAGTTCAAAGATGTTTTTGAGAATTGTCAGGTGGTCTTCCCTCATTCTTGATTTTCCTAACAGATCATCAATGTAATCTTCCATTATGATGTGGATGAGATCATGGAAGATGATGGTTATGGCTCGTTGGTAGGTTGCACCTACATTTTTAAGGTGAAAGGGCATGACATTATAACAAAAGGTGCCCCATGGTGTAGTGAAACCAGTTTTATGTTGGTCCTCAAGTAGGATTCTTATCTGATTGTATCTGGAGAAGCCATCCATGAGGGAAAGCATCTCGTGCCCTGTAGTTATCTCTATTAACATGTCAAGATTCGGTAAAGGGCAGTCATCCTTGGGATAGGCCTTGTTAAGATCCCAAAAATATTTACAGATCCTACTATCTTTGTTTGGTTTGGTGACTGGCACTATGTTGGAGATCCAATCAGAATAGTCAATCGGTCTGATGAATCCTGCCTCCAATAGCTTTTTCAATTCTTTATTAACTAGTACAACCATTTGGGGGTACATTTTCTGAAGCTTCTGCTTGACATGTCTAGCATCAGGATGGACGTCTAGGTGATGTACGACTAAAGTGGGATCAAGACCTGGCATGTATGAATATTTCCATGTGAAGTTAATGATTCCCTCTTTGAGGAGCTTGGTGATGGTAGAGTATTATTCTTCTGATAGTACTTTGGCTACATAGGTGATTTTGGGATTCTCCTTAGTTCCCAAATTTATTGCTTGCATTTATTCGATCAACATGGATGATCATCTGAATAACTAAGTTCCTATGAGGGGAATATGAACATCCCCATCTTCTAGCACCTCATCAAGTTTTTCACTATCAGATTCTCCCTTTGTTTTAACTTTTTCAAAGTCACAAAGTGCCTCGGGGAGGTTTTCAATAGGTGACACTTTTTGATTTTGCTTCTTTTTATTTTTGCAGCTGGGGCATTCATCTTCCCCCAATCCCATGAGATACACATGCTGATCCACTGAGGGAAATGTGTTGAGAGGTGTGCTACCTTGCAGGTCGTAGTTGATAAGTTCAGGATGTTTGAGGGATAGGGTAATGGTGCAAACGGATAGGCATTCAAACATGGAAGGGAGGTCAATGTGATCAATATCATTGTATGCATGTATCATGGATTCCTCCTCTGGTATGTCTTCAAGGGAACTGTTGTCCACACTAACATTGTTGGAGGCACTAGATGATTCCATAGGACCCTTTTGTTTGGTATCATAGCCCAAGCCTATCTTTTGTGGATGATAGAAGCTTCTATCATCTATCGTCTTCCTTGCTCTTCCACACCAAGGTCTCCCCCTGATAGTTCTGTTTTTCTAAAAACTTAGAAGACCAAGGATAGACCTCTTGAAAGTATTCTTTCAAAGGGGGAGAGGGTTCAGGTTCCTCACAATACACCCACTGGCTGATGTCATCTTCTAGTGTGTCTTGTTGTAACCCTAGAGAACGGAAGGTACCGGATCCCACATTTGGAGCATTAAGGGTGATGGTATTATCTTCTTTTTTTGGGATAGATTGAGAAGGTTGGCCATATGTATATGGTGAGGGTTGCATGGTTGCCACATTTAGTGTTGTGCACATTTCATATTCACCACACCCCTTGTCGATGATCTAGACCTTGGTAATGGTGGAATTAAATGTGGATGATAGAGTGGATGAAGTGGTGGTTAGTGTGTTCGTGGATAAATAGGATTTTGATATCTGAGATTCCCCCATTTCTACCCTAGGGCAGTAATAAGAATGGGGAAAGAAACTTCTAATGCACAACAATATTCAAATGGCTAAGGATCAGCTTGTATAGTTACTTCCATTCCTTGAAATGGGAATTTCAGACATTGGTGATAGGTTGATGGAATTTCTTGCATAGAGTGAATCCATGGGCAGCCAAGGAGGATGTTATATGGAAGATCAAGGTCCATAACATGACACATAGTATACTATACAATGGGACCCACCTGAATAGGAAGGTAAATAGTGCCCTTAGAATCTCATTATGCATTATCATATGCTTTGATGGTAATAACTTGATTGTTTAGGTCAGCTTGGGTGTATCCCACCCGTTTTATGAATTTAACGTGCAAAGATTTAGGGAAGAACCATTATCCACCAAGACCATTTTTACCTTATGAGAATTCACACCAACATCAAGATGAAGGGGATGATCATGACTTGAGTCAATGTGAGGAATGTCTTTTTGGTTGAATCCTAATTGGTAGGTCATTGAGAGGTGTCCTACCAATGCTTGGAATTGTGTGGGATCTATGTTGTTGGGAACTTGAGTGTTTTTTAAGGCCTTATTTAGGATTTCTTGGTGCACGGGAGAAGAATTAAGCAAATCTAGGATAGAAATCTGGGTCGAGGTCTTTCCTAGATGATCCAAAATGTTGTATTGTGAACTTACAGATGGTGGCTGAGTAGATGTGGAGGCTCCTAGGATTGTGATTCAAGTATGATGGGTAGTGACAAAACATTGTGGGTCCTTGCATTTGACGTGTATCATAGATACATGCGGTTCTACTTGTTTGATGTGCATGACAAGGCCTTGATAATTATATGACACATTTTTGTAACTGATTTTATTAGTGTTGTTATTCTGGTTATTATTATTGCTAGGCTCGGGATTGGAGTTTGACATGCTAGGACCTTGGTTATGCTTTGGGAAAGCATTATGATATATTTGCAGTTGAGCATTAGATGAGGATGTTGTGTTGGCATCCACATGAATGTCACCTCGATCTATGAGATCCTAGATGTATGTTTTTAGACCTTGACACTTGTTCACTGTATGCCCTTTAATCTTCTAAAATTCACAATACTCATTTTCTTTAAACTATTTTGTTTTATGCTTGGATTCGTCAAGGGGCTTAGTTATAGGATATGTGATCAGGTAGTTAGCTTGAAGAATCCTGTTAAAGATGGCACTAAGGGGTTCTCCCAATTGAGTAAATTGGTGTTTGTTTCCCCCTTGGTTGTTTTGATTTGACTATTGGGGAGGACATTTGGGATCAACTATTTGGGAGGAGGATACAATGGATTTTGCAAGGCATTAGCCACTTGGACATGTTTGGTGTCAGTGACACCATCATTAACATCATTTTTATTTTTATTTCAATAACGAGGCTTATTAGTAGATGACTTCTCTTTATCAGAATTGAAGATTTTGACTTGCCCTTTGGCAATAAGGGCTCTCTCTAGGATAAGACCTTTCTCCACTATTTATGCAAAGGTTGTGACACAGTGGAGTCTAAAATCATGGGCCATATCTAGATGGGAGTTTTCGACAAACAAGGTGACCATGTCCTTCTCCTTTTGTGGGGATTTCATTCGATTGGCTAAGGTTCACCATCTTTGAAGATAGCTTGCAAACATTTCTTTGTCTTGCTATTTCTCTTTCAGGAGGTCTAATGTGTTGATATATTTCCCCATATTGAAGGATAAGTGGGAGAAAAAATTCTTCTAAAAGCTATGCAAAGGATTTAATAGATCCCTTCTCGAGACCCATAAACCAATCAAGAGCTATTCCCTATAGAATCCTAGGAAATGACTGTATGAGGTAATTGTCATTGTGCATGAATTCCTGACAATGGGCATAAAAATCTTGAAGGTAAGCCTTGGGATCTTTGGTTCCCTTGTACTTATCAAATTTTTTCATTTCGAAATGTTTAGGGAAAGGTACTAAGGAAATGGAGGGATCAAAATGATAAGGACAAATATTCTCAAATTTAAATGATTGTTTGTCCATCCTTGCTTGTAAATCCTTTAGCACAACTTTCACTTCTTCCAGGTCTTTGTTGATAGGTGTCGCAGGAGTCGGAGTAGGGTGATTGTATAGATGATATTGCTGGTATGATGAGGATGGCACAACAGCAGTCAGATCATAAGCAGGTTGAGACGTATATTGAGGCATTTGTTGGCTATGATTGATGTAAGTAGATTGCGGATTAACATAAGGTGGATATGAGGATGATGGATATTGATGGTAAGAGGTGGAAGCTGCTTGTTGATAAGGAGGTTGTTGTTGATAATATGTAGTGGATGGAATTCTTTGCTAATATTGTGTAGGATTTTGATAATATGAAGAGGTGGAAGCCCCTTGTTGATATGACAGTGGTTGTTGATAGTAAGAGGTGGATGGAGCACCCTGCTAATAAGATGTTTGTTATTGAAGATAGGGTGGATTGGATTGGCAATGGTATGCAACGGTGGGTTGTTGCATGACATATGGAGGTGGTTGTCGATTTGATGGTTTTTGGTAAGGATATGTGTGTGATTGCGGAGGGTTCATGTAAAGAGGCAGTTGTGTCCATGATGGATTCGAAGAGGCCTGATGGGGGTTTGGATTAGGAATGGATGGAGTAGTATAAATAGTATATGTGTTGGATGAATGGTAGAGATATTGTGTGAGATGATTACGTTGCATTTGCATGGAAATGCGTGTATGTTGGGGTGGATGTTTCTATTATGGTGGTTGTTGATAAGATGGGTGAGATGGGATATGTTGTTGTTGTGGTACTGCTACATAAGTGCCATGGGGCGATTGTTGCAGCTATAATGTAGTTTGTATCACCTAGTGTGGTGGTTACGTAGGAATTGTAGAGTGTTGTTGAGGAATCAAAACGTTGTGCTATAGAGGTTGTTGATGAAGTGGTTGGGATGAAAAAAAAATAGTAATAGTATGTTGGTGTGATGCATGCAATACAATGGATTTTTGAGGATTAACGGGAGGTTTCTAGAATGTAGGTGGTGGTAGATTTCTAGCAAGTGTAGATCCTAGAGGTGGCATCAATGCAAGGACAGGTGTGTAGCCAGTATTGATGGGTGACTGACTAGGATGTTGAGGTGGAAGTGGTGGAGTGGATGGAATGTATTATGGCATGTCATAGGCATAGGGGTCATTATGTTCGGGTGGTGTAGTAGAGGCTATGGTTGGGAGGCGAGGATAACTGGAAACTTGATGTATCACAACATTTTCGAACTCAAGGTGATACCAATTCTCTGTAAGTGCACCTTCAGGGACATATGAATTCCTTGGAACATTTTGCGAAGTTTGTGGGTCTATAGGTGCTGAAAGGGTGTGGGTATCGACATATTGTGACACATCAAAATCGGATGGTGGTTTAATTCCTGTCATGATCAAAGTGGCAAGAATCTTATCACCACGCTCATTGAGAAGGTGATATTTCATCTGACCATTAACAAGATCACTAAGGTATTCATCAACAATGACCTTAGGTTGATTGACCATGTTTTCGTCACCAGGGGGTGTGGTATTTTGAATGTTGGTATTGGATTGTGATGAAGCACTCTTATGGGGATCTTGTGGGATGTTTGGCTGGGAACCTTAGGCTTGTTGTTCTACAATTTTCTTCTTTTCTTGTGATCGGGCCTGAATGGGCATGAAAGTGTGAGACTACTAGGTGAACTAAGATGCAACTAACTCTAGGTTGTAATGAAGAGATGACCTAAGTGATGATTGGAGCATTTATTGGATTGGATGAGGGATCGATTGATTGGATTAGGTTGGATAAGATTGATCGATAAAATGATTGATAAGATTGGATGAGATTAGTTGATTGGAAGGGATTCTAAATTGAGTTCAGAAATCACCCTAGGTGACTTAAGGTGTTGATTGATCAGATTAAAGGATGAACCAATGATCATGACACCGAATCCATCTTGAGATGGAAGGGGATTGATTGGGCTAAGGATGATGATTGACTTAGGACAAATGGCGATCCTAAGTAGATGTTAAAGGATGACGATCGATTTTAGGCACCTAGGTCAATTCAGATAATAACTTCGAACAAAGTTCAGAGGATATTGATTAAGAAAATGATAATGGATGTGTAACCTAAGGATGATTAAGGATATACCTATGATCTGGATAATGACAGGATGCAGATGGGTCATGATGCAAATGGAGTAACATGAGGATTATGAGTGGATGGAATGTGCAAATGGATAAGAATACAATAAGCTTTTCAGGATTCCAGCAAGTTAGCTTTTCGAAAAAAGATCAAGCTCCTATAATGGGTGCAAGGTCACCCAAATTTGGGGTAGGGTCACCCAATCTTGGTTAGGGTCACCCAATTTAGGGCAGCATAGCCCAAACTAGGGTAAGGTCACCCAAACTTGGGCAAGGTCACCCAAATTGGGGAAAGGTCACCTAAACTAGGGCAGGGTCACCCAAATAGCTTTTGGATTTGACTAAGTCTAAAAAATAGTCAAGTGATGTTGATAAATGGGGTAGACGAACTTCCAAGACAGGAAAAAAAATGCACAGAATGGGTGAACGGATACTCGGAATGGAAAAAATGACACTCAAAACGAGAGAATGAATGCCTAGAATGGGAGAACGATGCTCGAAATGAAAAATATGACTACCTAAAATGGGTGAACAAATACTCAAAATGGGTGAGCAAATACTCAAAATGGGTGAATAGATACTAGGAATGAGAGAACAATTCTTAGAATGGGAGAACGAATACCCGGAACAAGGGAACGACACTTGGAATGGTTAGATGACTAACAAACTTAAGGTGAAATTGACTGCTCGGAGGGCAAGGCCACCCCTTTGAGGGAAGGGTCGCCTCTTTTAGGTTAGGTTCACCCCTTTGAGGGCAAGGTCACTTGCTCTAGGAAAATTGATCAAATTTGACTTGAACAGGGTGGAAAATAGTTGAGACAGAAGGGTGAGGTCGCCTTTATTGAGGGCAGGGCCACCCCTTTGAGGGAAAGGTCACCTCTGTGTGTTGATCTGGAATTGACTTAGACAAAAAAAACTATGGCAAAGGACAAAAATAGAGCAAACAACAAGCAAAAGGTCAAGACATACTGGTTTTGCATAAAGAAGACAGTTCAAACAACACAATCCTAAGATTAGTGTGAAGGTATGGTGAACACAGTCCTCTAAATAGGTTGAACAAGACAACTAAGGGAGTCCCCAATATACGCATGGTACGTGGGGCACAACTGTGAACACCAACCCATCTACAAGCATGAGTCGGGAACCACAACGAGGTACTAGAGGCAACAACAACAACTACACTCTAGAAATAAAATTTTAAGCCTTTGTATTCTAGGCGGAGTCGGCTTGGAGGGTGGGGTCACCCATTTGTGGGTGGGGTCACCTCTTTGTGGGCGAGGACACCCCTTTGTGGATGAGGTCACCTCTATTAGGGCAGGCTCACCCCTTTAAGTGCGAGGTCGCCTCTATGTACTTGAACTTGCAAAATATCAAAAAAAAGATAATAATCATAAAATAAAATAGTGGGCAGAGTTAGCTCTGTTAGGGCATGGTCACCCCTTTGTGGGTGGGATCTTCCCTTTGTGAGCGGGGTCGCCTCTATTAGGGTGGGGTCACTTGTGTGTTCTGTGCAAGACCACCTCTATGTACTTGAACCTGCAAAATATCAAAAAATAGAAAATGTAAAATAGAACATACCCATTTGTGGGTCCCACTGAGCGTGCCAAAAATTTTTGCAAGTGATTTTCTACTTGGAATGCAAAATAGAATGGAATGCAAATAAATAAAACACAAAAAACACTCAAGATTAGCCTAAGTTGAATCCAAACAAAAACAACAAAGAAATGAAACATTATACCTTGTTTGGATTGATGAGTTGGTTGGCCCTTTGATTATGCTTGATTGTATTCTCCTTTGATGGCAAGTGAATGCAATAATGGATGCAAAATGGGTAGGAAAAATGATAAGGATTGCAATAACGGAAATGGATATTGAAATGAGAGTGGTGGGTGAATGCAATAAAAGCTTCAAATGGCTGCAAATTCTATGTATGCTAATGGCTTGAATGCTAGAGAGTGAATGTAAAAAAGATCTAACTCTTGTCTAACCTCCTTAATTTGAGACCAAGTCTTCCAATTTAAAGAAGAATGGATGGCTAGGATTTAGCCATCATGGACAAGATGGAGGGCTGTGGTGAGTTGAGGACTCACAAGTCTTCACATCTTACCATGTGGAATGTGAGGTAGAAAGAGAACAAATGATGTGGAAAAGGACATGTGAGGTGGAGGTACTTGCAAGTACCTTGGTATTATGAGAGGATTTCCTCAAAAAGGAAGTCCTTGTCCCCATATAGGGATGATGGTGACAAGTGGGGAATTTTAGAAAGTCTTCTCTTGTCACCATGGGGATGGGAGAAGTTGTTGGAGAAATAAATCTGAATTTTAAATTCACATGATTGGAATTAACTAGTGGATAAGACAAGTTCGTCCTAAAGGAGGTCCTTGTCCCATGTGACTGCTGTGACCTATGAGAGGTTATGGGGAAGATAAATGCATGGGATAAATAAATGTGAATTTTAAATTCACATGGGGAAAAGGCCAATACTTGATAGGGAAAGTACCTATGAAATTTTGACTTAGAGGACATACCAGAAAAGGTAAGTTATTAGATTAAGGTTGTGCAAACAAGTGATTAGTAAAATTAATGAAGATTAGAGGCAAGTGGCCAAATATGGAGGATGTGACATTAATCTTAATTAAGGATGTACACATCTTAGTCATGGATTAATTAAGTTAATTCAGATTAGAGGAAGGTTATGGAGGATGGGACAAGGAGAGAGAGAATGAATTTAAAATTTGATTTAGATTCAAAAAGGTAAATGACTAAATTAAATAAATAGATACATTTATTTAATTTAGAGAAGAAATGGTAAAGATAAAGTATTTAATTAAATACTTTTAGAAACCTTAGAGGAAGGGGAAATATTAATTAAATAGGCCATTTAATTAATATAGACTAATTAGACAAATAAATGGTAGGATTTTGACCATATTGGAGTGGTCAAATTTGGATGTCTACAGGACCTATACCCCATTTCTAGATATGTTTGGTAATAGACAAAAAGTTATCTCAAATTGTTCTTACATTTTGAATATCATGTCTGCTCCAAAAGTTATGGTCAAAAGGCTATTTGGAAAGGCTATAAGGATTGATGCCAATTTGTGAAGGGAAGACCAATTGTTGGATGTCCAAGTTTCTTGTGAGTGATTGATTAATCGAGTTTGACCATTGTATACCCCTACTCTACATCATAAATTCATTCCTAATGAAGGAAATAAGCCCAATACATCTCCTAAACTCAACATCAAAGAATGTAATCACAATTCATAAGGAGATAAGCATGCCAATGCTCCTCAAATGAATCCTCCAAAACCATATATCCATAGCTCAAGATCCACATGCATGAGAAGACAGAGCATAACATAATAAACTAAAAGAAACAATGGGAAATACTTCTTAAGTAAACTACTGAGAGGACCAATAGTGGGGAATGAGAATGCTCATCCAAGATATCCAAGTCATCATGACTCATCCAAGAACACTCTCCTCATAGGTCCATGCTAAACTCACATCCAACCAAGGTGTAGGCTCCTTAGACTTCTTGCTAAAATCTCATCAAGAGTAACCATCTCAACAAATTTCTAACCACAAGAGAACTCTAGCCTCACCTATGTCTCTAAGTACCCATGAGTACCTGTAACAAATCAATCCATGCCAAACTCTAAATGCAAGAAAGCATCATCATGAATTAATCAAGGAAATGATCAATGTACCCAATACCAAGAGAGCCACACTAGATCAATGTAAAAGCTCCAATCATGAATTAGAAATATAAACATGACATCATGATCTCACACCTCCTCAAATAATATCATATGATTCAAAGAACATAACAAGCACATGTATCATGCCAAAACTCTAATCCAAAATTAAGAGTAAACCATGACATAATAACATAGCCATCTTATCAAAACAAGGATCACATATTAGAATACAAATCATGACACTTAACCAAAGACGAAAGAAGTCCTGCATGGAAAACCAAGATGTCAACATATCCATTCACATGAAAAAATAGCCATCTCCAAATAATGTCCATGCAAATGCGAAAGAACCCTTCTACAAAAAAATGATCTAAGAGCTCCTCCTAGTAACATATGCAACACTAAAGAAGATCATCCATCACCAAGTGATGAATCCATAGTCACTGCTAAAGCTCCCACTGAACAGTGATATTGAGCTCTCCAAGCATCATGACAACCATCTCCTTAATGAAGATTCTTAATGGATCTAACAGAATAAAATGTAATATCGGCAACACCAAATAATAAGTAGAACCAAAATCTCCAAGCCCAGAAGATAAAAAACATGCTACAAGTACCATAGCTGAAAATCCAAGCACTCAATATTATCCATCCTCTCATCTCAAAATAAAATACCAATGCACAAATGACCACAGACAAGGCCAACTAATGAAATTTGCATCAACACTAAATCAATCTTGTGGATTAGATAGTCCATATCCAAGTCATCCCACTACAAGTGAATGGATAGATAATTCACAACCTACATAACTCATAGATCCCATACACTGAAGCATGAAAACTAATCATCACATTAGTAACATGCAAAACTAAGATATCAAAGAAGATAACATGGAGATTTCAAGACTCAAACACCAAATCACCAAAAGACCCAATTTTCCAAACAAATCCACAACTGAGTACCAAATTCAAGGAACTAATCAAGAATTCCTATAAATATACAATTGTTTCCATCCAAAAAACTCTAAGAGTCTAAACTCAATATTTCCCATAGATCTACAAACTGCAAATTTTTTATTGACATGTAAAACCTTTAAAAACATCTTCGTGCAAATATAAAATTACTTATACATCTAGAATAATAGATTACACATATTTCATATGAACAAATGAATACTCCAGATCAACACAAAGCTACAAATTTTAAAACATAGGAAAACTATAAAACCTTTAGAGGAAATGGGTTGTCCAAAAGCTTATAAAATATAGGTTATCCCAACTTAACAACCCACAAATCACCAATGGTAAAAATTATACCAATATTTCCTCAACGAGAAAGCTTCAAACCTCCTCAAAAAATGCATGAAGCATATGTGAAAACCTATAAATGTCTTAGATCCAAAAATACCCCAAGGGAAACATAATATGGAAAAATAGTTCATCTACAGATTTGCAAAATCACAAATTTTGAATAACCATGCAAAACCTGCAAACCCACCATGTTTTGTAACACACATGCAAATCCATATCCACTTAACATCCGAAAGACCCATAAGTCTAAAAAGAACCATAATAGTTAAACCAAAACAATGGAATATCATGAATATGCATAACCATAAATGTTTTAACAGAAAATCCATAAAACCCTCAAATCCAAAGATCATGAATATGAGCTATGAAAGTACAAACATCCATTAGGAAAGTAGAGGTCTAGGAAATTATAGGCTCATTTGTAGGCCAACTCCATCATTGACATGTAAATGCATCTGAGAGGGAATTAGGCTATTCCAGAAGCTTTCAAATCATCTAATGATCAACTCCATCCTTACATGCATTCAAGGTTATGCAACTATCAAACAAGAGCTCTAGATCAATAATATATCAAATATAGCCACATGATCAACTCCATAGAACTTTATTTTCTCCATCCTCTACAATGCTTGTTGTTTCTAGAAAACAAGATCAACTGCAAAACTTCCACTCAGATAAGGATTAATAATCAGCCAATTCCTTCAAAATAAATTTCCTCAAGCTTTCCAAGCTACAAAATCACAACAAAAGAAATAACCATAACCCAAAACACCACATGCATCACCATGCGAGAACATGAAAGTTACATGCAATTACATGCAACTTACATAGATACACATGCAAGAACATGCAAATTTGGAACTAAGCTCTAATACCAAATGAAGGGGAAATGATAAACTTAAAAAGCCTTCCAAGAACTAGTATGTACCTTCAATATATTATATTTCTTCAAATAAATACAATTTTAACAACCTGATACAAGCACATACTACTATGCCTTAAAGTGGAAACAAACATAGTTTAATTTCCCATGCATTAATCCTTAGAGGAAATTTGATGTAGTTTCAAATCTAATAAAATTTCAGCAGCATAACAACATGTAAATTAACATTTCAAGAATAACAAACACAAAGAATAGAAGAAAGATAGACAAAAGATAAGAAGACATGATATACATGTGGAAAACCCTTTCAGGTAAAAAACCCCACTCCAAAGCATTGAACCCATGTATTAATCTGCAACAATATAGTTACAATACACTTGCAGGCTCACAACCTTAACATGGAGACTATATCTTGCTCTTCTAAAGAAAATTTGATAGAATTTCGATACTTGCAATATTCAACATACAAAATCCACTCCAAGACATCCAATATATAGAGAACACAAGCATGAAGGTAACTTTTAGAACAAGTTATAAGAGATGGGCATCCAAATCCATGTGGCACATTTTTCAAACACATATTTGATTCCTATGACACTTTTCACATGATTCCTAACCCCCCTTACATGCATCCATACTTGAGCACTCCAAATTTTTCCCCTAATAGGTATGATAAATACCTTACAATTTTATAGAATCTATCATATATGACAACTCTTACAACTATAAGAGAATCTGTCATAACTGACTAAATATAGAAGATGCCTCTTATATTTTCTTACAACCTATCATAGGTCAAACTTGCGCACCTAGATTCCTTATGCAAAGATTCCTTCCAACACCTGTCCAACATGTCATAGAATCTAGCTCTTATGCATCATAAGATCATTAAAGGAATCCATAATACTTTATCATAGAATCCCTCAAAGATGCCGACACATGTCAAGGAATCTCTTCCCAAAGTGGGATGCCTAAATTTCTATGTGGAGACCACAACATCCATGTCACATACTATATACACCTAAAATTGGTTTGGAGCATTCGATTAATTAAATACGAATTATTTAATTAATTATCCTAATTTCCTCTATTGTTTGAATAAATAGAAATATGTATTTATATAGTTCATGTTCACGTCACATTTAAACTCATCTTAATTAAATAAACAAAATTAAATACTTTGTTTGATTTAATTATCAAATCCCTATTTTATTCTATCACATCAATCTTAAATTAATTAAATAGAGATTAAAACACTTTATTTATTAATTGCCATATTCTTCTGTCTAATTTAATAAACAATTTCTATAGTTTGTTTTGGGTGCTGGCAAGAAGTTGAGTCCACTTTTTGGCCAAAAAGTGGAAGTGTTTTCCCTGATTTTCAGAATTTCACACTTTGACCTTAAAATTTGAAGCACTTAGAGATGGAATTTTCAAAAAAGTTACTGATCATAAAATGTAGTACTCAGAGTCTAGTTTCCAAATATATAATTTATTTCAATACCCAGATTGTACAAATTGAGTTTTAATAGGCATTTGTAAAAACTATTGTTTAAAAGTCATTTTTTTTACCATACCATGCATGTGTACGACATCCATATTTTGACTTAAATTATCATATTTTTCTAAACCCTTTTGGGAAAAGATTTTTGACTCACTGAAGCTTGCCCTGGATATTTTTTTGTAATTTTTTATTGAATTATTATTTTTTTGTTAATTTTTTATTAGGCATATTTGTCATTTAGAAAAATCGTCGTGTACAACACACATAAGATGACCTAAAGTTATCATTTTTTGCAATTTTTTTTTTTTAAAATTGAAAAAAATTCTCTGAAGTTTGCCCTTGTGCAATCCGTTCGTCAAAATGTTATGTTGATCAAAAGTTATTAAAATAGTAAAAAACTCTGATATTTAAAGTTTATGGACCAATTTCATCAAAAATTAATCGAAAAATAGAAAAAATAATCCAATTGTAAAAAAAATTACATATTTGGAATCTGCATTGTCTCATCTAAAATGGGTTTTAATTTCCTCAAAAAATTCTACAAAAAATGTCGTTAGCCATATGTCCAAACTTAGTATTTTTCTCTGACATTGTTAGAACCTTCAACTTGCAGGTCAAACCAGGTTGAAGGCCTTGGTTCAGATTCCCAATGCTTTTCCTGAACCAAAATCTGAGGCAAAAACTCAACCACAAAGCAAAACCAATTTGAAATTTTAAAAATTTATTAAAAACTCATTTTTTATGCTTTTACGAAACGGGAAACGGGATCCCATTTTGTAAATTGCCAAAAACGAAAAATTTCCATTTTGGAAAGTTTTCAAAACGGGATCCCGTTTTGAAAAAATTCCAAAAAGAAAAATTTCAAAAATGACAGTTTCCAAAACGAAACTTTTCAAAACGGATCCGTTTTGAATTTAAAATGGAAATTTCCATTTTTGGAAAATTTCCAAACGGGATCTTCTTTTGGAAAAATTCCAAAATAGAAATTTTTAAAAATGGGATCCTGTTTATTAAAAACCAGGATCCCGGAATTTTAAAATACGGGATCCCGTTTTTTTATTTTAGGCTCGAGATCCCGAACCTAAACGGGATCCCGTTTATTAAAATCGGGATCCCGTTTTTGCAATGCCGATTTCACTTTTTTGGCTAAGGCAAAAACTTCCACGTTTCGTGGACTCAACTTCTTGCACTTACCCTTTTATTAAATTATTTATCCCTCTTTTGCTAATTTAAATAAATCAAAATATTTGAATAAAGGCATAAGGAATATTCCATCTATATTTCCTCAAAAATGAATTACATATCCTATGTCTAATTTATATCTAAAATATGTCACAATTAATGCTTTGAAACTTCATGGGAAGTTTTGGAGACAAATTAGAGACAAATTCCAAAATCTTCTCTCAATCCTCCTCCATCAATTTTCCCTCTTCTCTATCCTAGTGTTTTCATGGGTAGAGACCATCACCAAAATTATCTCAATCTCCTCCATATCTCACCATTCAATCCTCTAGATTGAATCCAAGCCTCTCAATGTCATCTCTGTGCATTTCTACAGCCAAGAAAATCTATAAATACAACCTCATTAAACCAAGAAAAGGATCCAGATAATCTAACTTATGCACTCTTACTCTGCAGGAATTCAAGCATCAAGCATCCAACAATCAAGTTTCCATATCATGGCTGCCTCCTGTAGCTGTATTTATTTGTTTCCATGTCAATTCATGCTAGTTTAGTTTCTTTATCATCTAGTATTATCATATTAAGCTCCATATCATTGCATTAGCATCCATCTCGTTCTTTGAATTGTCATTTTAACAATCATAGTGCACTCACGATTTGAGAGCAATAGTGGTTTAATAAATCTTTGGAGATACAGAACAATATGATGCTTTCAGTAGATTATTACTTTGAATTGATTCATTTGGCTTTGTCTTTGATATAATTTCGTATTAAGAAGTGTATTTTTTGCTTTACACATTACCCACGCTTACAATTTGGTGCCCACCATGGGGCATTAACCCCAATTTTATCGATTTTTCTGGAAAGTGTCACGCAGGTTACCAACGTGTTTTGTTTTAGCGCTTCCGTGGAAAACTACAATGCTTTCATGCTGTGTTTTGGCGCTTCCTTGTTACTATAGCACATCTGTCAAAAAAATTAGCGCTTTCAACTTTAATGCTTCTATGACCTGTTTCAGCGCATCGGTGATTTAGCACTTCCGTGGAAAACTTCGGTGCTTTAGTGTCCTATTTCGGCGCTTCTGTGTTTTAGTGCAATAGGTAAAAGTTATAGCACTTTGGTGGACTGTTCCATTGCTTTTGTAAAATTGGTCTGGATCCGATGCGGTCGCCGTCAGATTTTAATTTTTTCACAGTTGGACTAAAATTTATCAATCCTAGGATAATCACTTCTGGTTTTCTAAAATTTATCAATCCTAGGATAATCACTTCTTGGTTTCTAAAATGTATCAATCCTAGGGTAGCCACTTTTTGTTTTCTTAAAAGCAAATTTATCAATCCTAGGATAGTCATCACATTTTTACAGTATAAGTTAAAAAGAACAAAATGATTTATGTAAAGCAACACATTCACATAGATTAGAAAATTTTTTTTTGGGCTTAAAACAAAACAATTTATATGATGTACTTGTTGTGATTAGGCTTATGCTCTCCCCTTAACTGGGTGACCAAAGCACCAGATTCACTTTTACTTCATGTTATTTACGCTTTATTAAATCCTTTAGAAGGTTGTTGTAGTGGGAAAAAGTACTCACCCTACGGGAACAACCTAAGTGGGAACGTCTAAAGCCAAGGATTCTAGCCCACTATAATAAAAATGCAAGTTGTTGATGAAAGTCCAACTTGACGGTAGTGAGCAAGATAACCATGCCCAAAATATTTTTTCTATAGATTGGGAGGTCTCCTAAGGGAGTTTATCAATTTCCGCACTGCACGGAAGCCATATCTACGAACCATAGAGTAGTATCCCATGGAGTCAGTAGCCATACATTATCATACATATGGTGCAAGGGGAGGGAAGAATCTGCCCCCAAGACACTCACCATATAATTTCCATGGACCATTTTCTCAGAGGATGAGAAATCCAACTCTGAGTACGCGTCTAAAAACAACAAAAATACAGGCACCCTCTAGGGGGTGACAAGGTTGTGTACGTCAATGCAATTCAAGATGTGGGTTGTGAGTATAATGATGATCTATTTGTTCTTAAGTGTGAGTCTATCTGATTTGTGTACAATTGTCAAAAAAACTTGTCAAAATCAATACGGACCATTTGTGGCTCTTGAACATACATGATCTATTCAGTTAAAACAATTATTCACAATTGCTTGTTGTGTTTTCACAAATTCATTAAAATCAGATTAAAGATCATCTTGAAAACAACAAGGTCAAGTTAGATTAGAAAATCCATGCTGCAAAAGTGGAAGTCCACCACATTTGTCAAGAGAAAAATCAAAATCATAAAACCCAAGAAACCTTTCGGTTATTGAGATAAATTAAGAAGACAACGTTTTCTATATCAAAATCGGAAACTCTTTTTACAACATAAAACATTCATCCACATATATCACGATTTTGCTAGGGGTCACACTTTAGATTACGCAGTAGACCCACTCTATTCACAATCCTTCTTCCAAAGAAGAGCTCTCACTCAATATCACAACTGTAGTCAATGCATACATCGTTCTTATCTTCCACAATCCATGATATAGTATGCCACAAGGCCAGATCAGATTTTACAATAGAGAGTCATAAAAGTCCTATTTTTAGCGCTCTAAAAATCTATTTCAGCGCTTCGGGTCACTGTTTTAGTGCTTCTATGAAATAGTGCTTTCAGACACTGTTTTAGTGCTTACCGTCTATATTTTAGTGCTTTTGTCAAAATAGCGCTTTCATCATATTTTTCAGTGCTTTCGAGCACTATTTTAACGCTTATGTCAAGATAATGCTTTCATCAATTTATGCAACGCTTTCGAACACTGTTTTAGTGCTTCTTTCAAGATAGCGCTTTTGTCACCTCTTTCAGTGCTTCAGAACTCTGTTCTAGCACTTCTATGGAATAGCGCCTCTATCCTCTATTTTAGTGCTTTCAAAACAAATAGTTCAAAAATCTGACCAGTCAATCAATCTATCATTTTATCCACAGTTTTCATCATAACCAAGTTTCTTTTTATCAGAATCACTGTCTAAAGATTGAAAACAAATAGGTTTATACAAATTTCCAATCTTATCAACTGAAACAAGATCTTGCAAATCACAAGTTTCAAAATCAAATACACAATTGATTACTATAGTGAAGTTTCATCATTAGGATACTATCATCCTTTATCATGAAACCAATTATAGTAATCAAATTTTTAATATAGTTTCATCAATAAGATCAGTCATCTTATTCAACTTTGGTAAAAATTCAATTGACATTTTCCCAGCATAGAAGATCAACATTTCGGAAGAAAGGGTAAAAATTTGTATGCCAATCTTCACTAGGTCCCAAAAGTAGAGACTCTTAGAGAAAGAACTTGAAACATCCCAAACAATGGTAGAAGAGAATCCTTGGAATAATCTGAACCAAAATGATAAGAACGAAATAACTCTAGAGGATATTCAAATAGCTCAACAAGATCCCAAGTTCCATAAATTTATGGAAAAGATTTTAGAACAAGATATGGAGAACTATCTTTTAATGTTGGCTAAATCAGGTGCTAAACTTCCCAAGGACTTTGATGTGAACTGTCTGAAGGAAGCACCTGGAACAAGTGAGACTAAAATATTGCAACCGACACAAACAATAGATCCAGTTGCCTCTTTGACATCTCAAATGCAAATGTTACAACATCAGATACAGGATATGATAAAAGGGAGTACCAAAAGATATGCGATACAAGATATTTTTCCTTATCCTTTTGATGCAACACTCAGTCTGATACCTTTTCCTAGACACTGTGAGATCCCAAAGTATGACAAGTACAATGGAAGAACGGATCTGATAGATCATATTAGGGAATTCAAAACAATGAGTCTCGAGTTTTCCCAAGAGGAAACTTATTTAATGAGATTATTCCCAAGTAGCTTGGGAGGATCATGTATGGAGTGGTTTTCAAAACTACAACCAGGTATCAAAACTTTTGAGGAACTTGTCAACAGGTTCATTTCCTAGTATTCCTTTAATATCCAACATGATGTTACAATAAAGGATCTTTATAACCTAAAGCAAAATAAAGGGGAAACGTTCTTGTCTTTTCTACAAAGATGGCAACGATTGTTTGCTAGATATCCACGATCCATTCCTGCGGAAGAAATTATGGAGTTGTTTATTGACAACTTAACAGAGGAAATGAGTTATAGGCTTGAATTGCAATGTCCTCCCATATTCGAAAAAGTAATAGAAAATGGTCTTAAAATTGAGGAGGCATTATTCAAAAGAGGAGTTATCAAACATTTCAATGATAAAACGAATAACACAAATAAATCCTCTAATCAATACTTAAGAAATGATAAGCCAAAATTTTGGCAAAAGAATTGAAACACAACTACCAATGAAACAACAAATGATTCCCAAAATGTCAAACCAGTTTTCAACTTGACACCATCTACATCAAAGAATCAAAACAATGATCAAATTGTCAAGTCAAATGTCATACAAAGCAACGAGATCATAAAAACATAGTCATATTAGAAACCATCAAATCGGTGTAGGTTCACACCTTTAGGCCAAATGATAGAATCGGCAATGAAAGAATTAGTCACCAGTGGCCTTATCACTACACGGGAAGCCCGATTCTGGGATCCAAAGGTCAAACCACCACCATGGTGGAATGACACTGATTACTCCAACTTCCATAATAACAAAGGCCACAAAACCAATGATTGTATGGATTTGAAGCACGCAATACAATATTTGATCGACAATAATAAAGCATATGTGGAAACAACCCAAAACAATAACGATCATTCTGCCTTCAAGGACCCTTTGCCAAACTATGACAAAGGAGCACCATCATCTTCAAACAACAAAGGGAAGAATGTCAACCATGTCTTTGACACAACAATCCTTTGTCTATATAGAATAGAGAGTGATCATAAAGTTAGTCACAACATTAACGAACCCAAAATCAACAACACTACCCCTTTGGACTTGCTCCCCAATATACAAAACTCTGATAATCAAATCAATGTCTTAAAAATTAGAGACCGTCAAGAACATCAAATAGCAAATGTAATGACTAGGGGGAAATCCAAGGTAGTGTTAAAGGGAGTTGGATCTACACATGCAGTTCCACCTATATCTCATTATAACATTGTCGATCAACTGCAAAATATTCCTGCACAGATATCGATACTAGAACTCCTTAAAATATCACCATCACATAAGGGAGTTCTAGAACAAGCATTAGTAGCCACTATGGTACCAAAGAATCTAGATGTTTTTCAGTTCTAAGCTATGGTGGGACATTTGACTATCCCACATTGTCTATCATTCTCTGAATAGGATGATATCTCACTAAACCATCCCCATAATACTACACTCCATATTGAAGTCTTAATCCATAATCATCGCGTCAAGAGAGTCTTAATAGATGGGGGAGCTGGTCTGAACATTTGCACTCTCAAGTTAATCTGAGCACTAGGGTATTGAGATGATGCTATTGATGCCCGAGGAAAAATGACTATCAAAGCATATGACGAGGAAGAAAGATCGTCTAAAGGCTTGATTGTGCTACCCATTCAAGTGGGGCCAATGATGAAACATATAGCATGTCAAGTGTTGGAAAAAGAGTTAACATACAACATTCTCTTAGGACGACCATGGATCCATGAAATAAAGGCTATACCTTCGACATATCATCAATTTTTGAAGTTTCCAATAAATGGATGAGAGGTGACTATATCTGTTGATTACAATCATCCTCAACATTGTGACACCCTTAAGATCTCTCAAGATACCTTTGTACCACACAATAGGGAAGCATCATGTTCAAAATCATCCAAAGAAGAACAACGTCCAAGTATCACCACCAAGTGGGTAGAGAAGAAGGGTAAAGAAAAAGAAACAAGTCCTATTGAAACTCAATCAATAGATAATCAAGATCAACAAACTTCTTTATCACAAAAGTTTCAAGAGAAAGTTCAACTGATGGATAAGGGAATGGGAACATATTCTATGGAGCAATCACTTAACCTATCATAGTTAATGCCATCTCCTAGGACATATGGTCAACCATCTATGATCAAATCTCAAACATCATTACCAGTCACAGCTCTTGACGAAAGGTTTGTCAAAAAAGGTACAATAGAGGATGAATTAGATAGAAAAGAGATCCTGGATTGGCTATATAAAGATGAGGAACCCTCTACATCAGATATCAGTATCAAAAATGTCAATATTAACACTGATAAATATGGAAAAGGAAAAGCTATTTTAGAAAAAATGGGGTATGAAAGATAAGGACCCATTGGATTAAGAAAGTATGGAATCATAGAGCCTATTACACCCCTCACTCTCCACTCAAAAGAGAAGCCGGGACTAGGATACTCTAATGAAGAAAAACAAGAACTAGAAAAGAAGGTTCTAGAAAGAATTCTTCAACTTAAAAATAGCTCTGAGACAGATTCAAATGAATATGAATGGGATTTATGTTCTGATGTATCTTTCACAGATATTCATATTGATGTCATCCAACAATATACACCTATGCGTGAGGAGGGCCAAGGCTCTGGGTCTAGACCAATCGTAGAAGCATCACTAAATATCGATGATTCAAGTGGGGATGAATAGACCTCGAGTGAGCTAGACAATCTTGAAGAAAGTACCATCATTAACCTCGATGTTACCATAAACAACTATGACAAAATGGTTGTCCAAACCCTTACATCCATCAACCCAAATGAATCTGATGACCTCATGCCATTAATCCATCCTGAACTCATTGATTGGGAACTTGTCGAACCTTTGACTATACCAATATTTATAGATGATAATGCCATCATAAATTTCCTATGTCATAGTGAACTTGGTACAAGTTCTATCTATAACACTCATAACAACACGACTCGGCAAGAGGGTGTCAAATCTTCCAGTTGCAAAAATGAAAACAGGGAAAATAGATCTAATGGTGAAAACCATTTTATGGCAGCATTAGATTTGGAAAAAGAAAAAATAAAGAATGCATCTAATGGTGAAAACCTTTTTGAGGCACTGAAGGATAGAAGATTTGACACTCTTCTGAAACATTATCATGAGTGATCATCAGTTCTGGTAGAACCAACTTAGTTTGTGAATATTGGCACTGAAGAAAAGGCAAAAATACTACATCTGGCAGAATCCATGACAGATCAAGAAAGACCAAAATTCATCAAATTCTTTAAATAAAGAAGCATTAGCTTCGCTTGGTCATATTCTGATATGCTAGGCTTAGACCCAAATCTACTCATGCATCATTTGTCTTTGCCCACAGGAATCAAGCTTTTCAAGAAAAAATTGAGAAAAATGCATCCCCATATTGCATTGATGGTAAAGACAAAGCTAAAGAAATTATTGGATGCTGGATTCAGAAAGTCTATAGACTATGCCGAGTGGATATCAAACATTGTACCTATTTCAAATCTAGACAATAGCATCAGGATATGTACAGATTTTAGGGACCTAAATAAAGCATGCCCAAAGGATCATTAACAAATATCGACATCATCATGGACTTGACGGCAGGGCATGCCATGTTTTCAATCATGGACAGTTTCTCTAGGTACAATCAAATAAAAATAGCTCCAGAAGATCAAGAAAAGATGGCTTTTACATGTCCATGGAGAGCCTTCTGCTGGAATGTCATGCCATTTGGTCTAAAAAATGCAAGAGCCACTTATCAAAGAGAAATGACAACAATCTTCCATGATATGATGCACACCTTCATGGAGGATTACGTGGATGACATCTTGGAAAAATCTGGTACTAGGGAAGGACATCTACATATCCTAGACAAAATATTCACACGGATGTAGAAATTCAATGTCAGGTTAAACCCTAAGAAGTGTGTCTTGGGGGTCACATCAACAAAATTGTTAGGGTACATTGTCTTGGAAAAAGGCATTGAAGTGGATCCAGCAAAAGTCAAAGCAATAATGGAGATGCCACCTCCTAAGAATATCAGTCAACTCAAATCACTACAGGGAAGGCTCTGATCAATCAGAAGATTTATCTCCCAGGTGGCGGACAAAAGTCATCCTTTTAATCATCTATTGCTTAAAAATATAGTTTTCAAGTGGGGTGAGGGGTGTGAAACAAAATTCAATCAAATCAAACAGTATCTAATGTCACCACCCATCCTCATGCCACCAACAGAAGGAAGACCTTTGATATTTTACATCGCTATGATAGATATCTCTTTGGGGGCACTATTAGCGCAAGAGGATTATGAAGGAAAAGAACATGCCATCTACTATATCAGTCGGACATTAAATGGGTATGAAATCAATTACACTTACATAGAGAAATCTTGCTTGACGGTGGTATTCACTACTCAACAGTTGAGACACTATATGCTAACTCATAAAATCAAGCTAATAGCAAAGATCAATCCTTTAAAATATCTACTTAGTAAAGCTGCCTTAATAGGTAGACTGGAAAAGTGGGTCATGCTATTAAGGGAATTTGACATTCAATATATAGAGAGAAAGGAAATCAAGGGTTAGGCAATCACTGAACAATTAGTAGAGGCTCCTTTACCAGATGATCGACCAATGATAATGGAGTTTCCAGATGCAGACATTCTGACAGTGATGCCCCAACAATGGGTATTATATTTTGATGGATCATACACACAACGAGGATCAAGAGCAGGGATTTTTTTTATTTCTCCACAAGGACACACCATTCCAAAATCATATAGGCTGATGTTTTAGTGTACAAATAATGTGGTAGAATATGAAGCATTGATAATTGGGGTCAAAATAGCAATTCAATGGAAGATCATGGACTTACAGGTATATGGGGACTCTCAACTAGTCATTTATCAAGTAAATGATGAGTATCAAACAAAAGATGAAAAGTTGATGCCCTATAAGCAACAAATAGATAATTTGAAATAGTTCTTTGTCAGTATCAAGTTTGATCAAATTCCAAGGGCGGAGAACAAAGCTGTAGATGCTATGGCTACAATTGCTTCATTACTACAATTGCCTGAGAAGCGTGTTTGTTATGAGTTTATGGTAGAACTAGTATCATATCCTTCCCATAATAATTCAAAATCTGCTACCATCTTCCATCTAGAAACTATTGAAACCTCCATCTATGAAAAGACCTATGCTTACCTGAAAGATGATATCCTTCCTCCTAATCTTTCCAGGAACCAAAAATGAAACTTCATCCACCAATCCGCATGACATACTTTAATCATCGACATACTTTATCATCGAGGTCTTGATGGTACCTCACTCTGATGTCTAGAACATGATGAATCTGAAATGGCCCTACGAGAGGTTCATGAGGGTATTTGTGGCACTCACTCAAGTGGGCTAACTCTAGCCAAGAAACTCCTCCGTTTGGGATATTATTGGCCATGCATGGAGAAAGAATCGTATCAGTTTGTCAAGAAATGTCAAAAGTGTCAGATTCACAGCAATCTGATTCATGCACCAGCACAAGAACTGCATCCCTTCACATCGACATGGCCTTTTTGTCAATGGGGACTGGATCTGGTAGGAAGGATAAATCCATCTTCATCCAATGGACACAAGTTCATCATAATAGCTATAGAATATTTCACAAAATGGATAGAAGCAGTACCTCTTACAACCATCACTGGGAAGTAGATCTCCTCTTTCATCTTGAATTACATAATATGTCGGTATGGAATCCCTCAATCCATAATCACTGATAATGGATGACCTTTCAAGAATCAAGATGTCCAGGAACTATGTGAAAATTTTCATATCCAACATCATTTTTTAACACTGTACTATCCTCAAGGGAATGGCCAAGCAGAGGCCTCGAACAAAACAATACTCAAAATTCTCAAAAAGACAGTTAATGATGTTAGATGTGATTGGCATGTCCAACTCAATCCTGCACTATGGGCCTACAAAACAAGTATCAGAACACCAATAGGAGTTATTCCATATGCCTTGGTTTATGGATCATAAGCCATATTGCCCATTGAAGTTGAGATTCCATCCCTTCATGTATCACTCAGAGGAATCATTTCAGATGAAGACTATAGGGTATCTAGATTGCAAGAACTGGAATTGTTGAATGAACGTCGTCAACAAGCTGTTAATCATCTAACAACTTATTGATAGAGGATGTCAAGAAGTTACAACCACAGGGTAAAACTAAGGGTCTTTTAGGTTGGTGACTTGATACTAAAGGAAAACCCTAGGAATCAATAAGATAGGGAGAAGAAAGGGAAATTTGAGCCTAACTGGCTTGGTCCTTTTGTCGTCATATCAGTATATGGATCAGGGGCATATCAACTGTCAACGTCAGAAGGGGATTTGTTTGACGAACCTATCAACAGTATCCATCTCAAAAAATTCTATGCTCAAATCTCCTAGTGCATGGGTCAAACTTCTCAAAATGGTTTCATTGATGAAAACCTGGCAAACAGGCATCTTGGCAACGCAAAAATAGAAAAAATACAAAATACAAAAAGAAAGAAAAAAGTAAAAAATGAGAAAAATAAATAAAACAAAGAGTGTAATCAAAACATATGGTGAAAACCTGGAAACAGGCATCATATGTGATTCTAAGATCAACTTTCCCATCTATTTTGAAACATATCAGGATCATTAGTCTGGTAGTAAGTACCATTTCATATCATGTCAATAGTCTTGCCATCTTTGCATCCATATCAAAATCATTCTCAAATAGTCAAATCTCACTCCAAAGCTTGGGGGCAACATTTGGATATCACTAGGGGCAACAAAAACATCAATTTCACCAAAGGGTGAACAATAGTATGGCAGGAACAACAAAAACAAAGATCAATGCGCAAGATCAATCATCGTCAGAGAGGCATCAACCATCCATATCATATCGGAAATCCAAAAACATGTCAAAAAGTTAAATCTAAAAAAGCAAAATCCAAAAACATAGGTTTGTGTCAATCGAACTACGTGGTCTCTGTGTGTGTAATGTAGGCAAGGCTAATCTTTGATCAGCCCCCAAGACCCCTAGGATAAGTTAGTAGGTTAGGTCTTTAGTTAAAATCTCGAAAATCCAAAAAACTCACAAAATTAGGATGGATGATCTAAAATATGAATAATGAATAAAACACTCTAAGTAAACAATGGATAAATTTTATTTTTGATTATCATTTCTTTGGAGTAACTCAATGATGTATTGAACTAGAGAAACAAGGAAGAAGAGTGATGTTTTTATTATCTCTTGTCTATATGTTAATCATATAAATGTATGAATTATCGAGGGATGTGCTATGCAAATGTATCACCGATGACATTCATAATTCACACATTAAAATGATTAATCACTTCCTGCTTACGCAATGAATGCTCAAGTCATCTCGGTTAAATCATACATAGATGCTTGTGTTCGCTTGTAATATCAAAAATCATGAAAGAAGTACTCAGGTCATCATTGGTCTAACACATACCTTTGAAGCTTGTACTCACTTTCAACATCCAATAACGCTCTATGATGACAAAAAGCACAAAAGTACTGTTAAAATGACAATTGTTTTGCATATAGTTGCATTTTAAAATTAGATTGCATTCATCATATTCATTATCTGTAGAGTATTTATTGCATAAAGGGTTCCAATCAATGATTATCTTATCTACAAATAAGACTGAGTATACTTGACATAATTCCAAAAATTATCAAAAAAAATGTAGGAGTCATCATCTCATCATTTAGTTTCATCATTCATGCACTTCATCATACATCAAATAAATTATGAATTAAATTGTACCTGTAACATGATAGATTTTTTGCAAACTAGAATAACAAAGTTAATACTAATCTAAGATCTAATCTAAAATCTAGCAACAAAGAACAAGGAAATAAACTAAACAAACTAAACAAATTAATGGAATTCTCTCACCGAATATGCGTTCACCCCTTTGAATTATCTTGATTGTTCTTCTCCATTTTTCCTTTTCAGTATTCTTGCCCTCAGATTTTTGTGTTTGAATGCAAGTATAACTTCGTTGACTGTCTAAGAAAAATATCAAAGAATAGTTTATTCTCAAAAGTGTATGATTTCGGGAGGAGGAATAATGATAATGACATGCCATTTTATAGATTTTGTGTTTTCGAACGATCGGCTTAGATTGAAAGAGAGATTGACAAAAGAGATTTATGAATGCCATGCGATGTGAGTTTTGTCTCAGATAGAATGTGAGTTAGAAAGTGAGTTAGAACACGAGTTCATAAAAGACTGCAGATAGAGACTAAGTTAGAATGATAACTTAATCTTGAGTTAAGAATCTTTGAAAATAGAAGAAATAGACTTTGTATGTCAAAGACAAAGTTAGAAGTCTAAGAATAATGCATTTGAATGCAAACAGGAGTTAGAACTAGTTAATCGACTAGTTGTAACAGAGAGTCTTCTCGTAGAGATAAACAGGTGTTGAATCTGGAGATAACTGGAGAACTAAAAATAGATCTCGAGTCAGAAGGTGAGTGAATGCCTTAGATAACTAAATGATAGAGGAATGTGACATAAATAATTAAATATGAATTAAATGTTAATTTAATTCAACATTCAAAAATAAGAGACTTTAATTAAATAAATAAAGATAATTTATTTAATTTGACTGTTTGAAAAGGATAATATAAATAATTAAATAATAAATATTTAATTATAGATAAAGGGGGTTAAATAAATAATTAAATAAAGATATTTAATTATAGTTGAATAATTATGATAAAGGGGTAATTAAATAATAAATTATTTAATTGATAGATAAAGGGGGCAGAATTAATTAGTTAGGGACATAATTAAAGAAATATGATTTATTTAATTAATCAGGTTGAATAAAGGTCATTTATGAATTAATGAATTAATTAAAAAGGGGTATTTAATTAATAGAGGAAATATGTGTTAGAAAGGTTAATTAAATAATAAATATTATTTAATCATGACCATGGGTAATAGAAAATTATGTCGAAAGTGGTGTTTGCAGGCCTAGACCAATTTTCAATGTCTACAGTTTGCCCCTCTTTGATACAATGTTGTTTTAGCATTGTGTCAAAGAAAATATACCCTGATCATGCTCCAGTATGAAACAGGTTAGGGTATGCCCCAGTGAAAGGGAGAATGATGAGGAGGTAGTGGTATGCCCCCTCAAGAGGATAGGTGAGTTTGAAGAACACGAGTGTGCTCTCGAAATCGATGAGAAAACTAGAATATGAAGGACAAAAGAATAGGGAAAAATAGATAAGGATGATGAAGATATAGACTAGAAGAAATATTACCATGGATAATTCAAAAATTTAGTATTGAAAAAGAATGTTATTGATTGAGAAAAACATCTAATCTTCGATATATTGCAAATATGATATGCTTGCTTGTTATCATCGTTGGGAAAGACATGACACAAATGGATAGTA
Source organism: Sequoiadendron giganteum (assembly GCA_007115665.2). Taxonomy (NCBI): domain Eukaryota; kingdom Viridiplantae; phylum Streptophyta; class Pinopsida; order Cupressales; family Cupressaceae; genus Sequoiadendron; species Sequoiadendron giganteum. The sequence continues at coordinate 56,209,908 of CM021108.1, read as the reverse complement.
CACACTATGATATGAGATAGACCATAATGTACAAAGTCATCCATCTATGAAAAATAGATAGTCATAGATAAGGAGTGTCATAACTCATACTAAGGACAGAATTGCCCCAGTCATTTTGTCGAGACAAACCACAGACAATAGACAAATAAAAGATGAGTCATGAGACGTCATTGCTCCTCTAAATCCTTGATAGGACATCCTTGAGGAAACTAGTAACATGACTCAAAAACCAATGTTAAAAAGATAGTTGATAGACAACAGCAAAAGAAAAAGAGTCCTAAAACATCCTTGCTTCTGTAAATCCTTCAAGGGACATCCTTCAGAAAGCTAGTAACTGGACTAAATTCACAAATCACTAAAAAGATAAGACAAAATAAGATATAAAGTCATAAAGCCAAATAAATGTATTCACCAAAACTTGATCTTGTGGGATTGTTTGATGTTTGATGTTTGACATAGCATAATGTGAGAGAATGACACATACCACATAAGACGTTGAGTCTAGTTTTGACTTGGTGACTTCTGTATAAGGCATGATAAAGCCTGGTTTCAGAAAGACACTTGTCGTATAAGATGTTGGATCCTGATGACGTTGAAGTGACAAGCCAAATGAGACTATGACAATTTGATGACGTTTGTTGACAAGAAAGACATATCTTGTTTAAGACATAGGTTGATCGCTTTGACAATGTGTATGATATTGACTTGATGAAAATTTGAGATGTTTTGCCTTGTTGTTGCATGACTTGTTTTAATTCCTTGACTGATAAAAGTGTGTGCGTGTAGACAGTGTATGACATGAGATGATACCCTAAACTATGATATGCAACTTGTGTGATAATGATTGTGAATGAACCCTATTGGACTGACCTAGTGTGGTCTCAAGAGCTCATCAATTGATTAGTCTTGCCTACGTTGTACATGCAGAGACCTCATAGTTCGACATAACCAATGAATTTGAATATACAAAGCATCATGATTTAAATGTGTGTGAGACATGAGAAACCTAGACTAACAGACCTAATGCCTCAGGGGCACATCGATTGATGGCCTTGCCTACATCCCAATCGCAGAGGCAACGTAGTTTGGCTATGTCTATGACTGAACATGACTGACTTGACTCTATTTTTTGGTATTTTCTGACATTTATTTATTTATTTGGATTTTTGAAGTTTTCTAATGTTTTTGGGATTTTTCAGGACATTTTTGATGGTGTGATGTTATGTACATGGTGTTAGGGCATAGAACAAGGATTTTCCCCCGGTAGGGAATAAGATTTGGAAGATGGAGTGGATAATGTGACAGAATGGATAAGACAACAATTTATTATGAGAGATGGTGAAAAAGTCTGATTAGAATGATGGTAGATGGAAAAGTGAGCTTGACTACACATGGTGCTTGTTTGCCAGGTTTTTAGCATGGTACTTATCCATAGCGCCACCAAAGCGGTTTTCACTATTGGACGGATTTATTTCTCTTTACTTTTTTGATATTCTCAATTTTTTTGATTTTACAAAGACACCTATTTGCCAGGTTTTCATCTAGGTAACCATTTCTTTTGTTTTTTATTTTTTTATATTTTTCTAGATTAAGACATGGATTCTCAGAGACTAAGCATAGAACCTCTTTAGATGCAGACTGTTGATAGGAGACAAAAGCGGATATCCTTTAGGAGTAGAGAGTTGGTACGCTCTTGATCCAAAGGCTTCTGTGACTATATAGGGCCCCAACCAATTAGGTTCAAACTTACCTGGTTTCTCTCTTTTAGCTTGGTTCTTAGGATTCTCCATTAATACTAGGTCACCAATGTCAAAATGTCTATTGAGAACCTTCCTATTGTAGCTATGACGAAGATGATTCTGATATGATTGAAAATGATCTAATGCTTTATGTTTTCGCTAATCTAGCAATTCTAGCTCTTGTAACCTAGAGACACGATATTCTTCATCGTCAATATGACCCTTCAAGGATACCCTTAGAGAAGGTATTTCAACCTTTATAGGTAAGATAGCTTCGAATCTGAATACGAGGGAAAATGGAGTGGCGCTGGTGGGAGTACGGATGCTTGTGTGATAAGCCCATAAGGCAGGATTAAGTTGTAGGTGCCAGTCATGATCAGCAACATTGACAGTCTTCTTAAGGATTCTAACAATAGTCTTATTAGATGCCTCAGCTTGGCCATTACCTTGCGGGTAATACGGGGTGGAAAAATGGTGTTTGATGTGGAATTCCTCACATAAATGGTGTAATTCTTGGTTCTTGAATGGGTGGCCATTGTCTGTGATTATGAATTGAGGTACACCATACCAACAAATGATATAGTTTAGGATAAAATTAGATATTTGTGTGTCGGTTATGTATGTCATGGGAATAGCTTCAATCCATTTGGTAAAGTATTCGGTGGCGGTGATGATGAATTTATGGCCATTAGATGATGGAGGGTGTATCTTACCTATGAGGTCAAGTCCCCATTGGGCATAGGGCCATGGTGAAGTAATTGGACGAAGCTCCTATCCTGGTGCTCTTATCAAGTCTCCATGTATTTGACATTGTCTATATTTCTTTACAAAGACGTATGAGTCTTTCTCCATTGTAGGCCAATAGTAACCTAGTCTCATAATCTTGTGGGCTAGAGTAGGACCACTCGAATGAGATCCGCATATACCCTCGTGCACCACTCGCAAAGTTTTTTGTGCTTCTTCAGCATTGAGACATCTCATAAGGGCATTATCTAAGGTGCGTCTATACAGGGTTTCTCCGATAATGGTATACTTAGCTGAATTTCGGATGAAGGTTCGACGTTGGTTATTGGACAAGTCTTGAGGTAGGGTCTGGTCAGTGAGGTAATTGAATATGTCTTTATACCAAGGAGACGTAGGACCAACAATGGTATAGACTATCACAGTATCGGGGACATCATAAGCGGGGACCAATAGCTGTTCAAATAGAAACTCGAACTTAAGCACATTACTCAGAATATCCAACAAGGAACCCATGGTTGCCATGGCATCTACAACTCTATTCTAGATACATGGTACTTGTTGAAAAGTTATTTCATTGAAATACTATTTGAAACTATCAGCCATTCACTTCTAAGGTGCAAGCTTCTCATCCTTAGTCTCGTAATCATCATTTACCTATCGGATTACTAGTTGAGATTCACCAAAAACATGTAGGCTCTTAATTTTCCATTGAGCGGCCATTTTTAACCTTGTCACTAGAGCTTCATATTCTGCTATATTTTTGGTACAAGGGAAAGCAATCCTGAATGATTTGGGAATGGTATCACCTTGAGGTGTAACAAATAAGATACCAGCTCCTGAACCACGATTTGTGTGTGATCCATCAAAGTATAGTTTCCATTCTATTTTAATGTCAATGTTGAAGAGGAATTCATCGAGAAAATCTGCCACTAATGGATGGTCTACCTTCATAGGTGCATCAGCTAGTTGATCTGCAATCACTTGTCCTTTTAAAGCCTTCCTTTCAAGATATTGAATGTCATACTCGCTAAGTATCATAACCCATTTAGCCAACTGGCCTGTTAAAGCTACCTTACTTAGGAGGAATTTAAGTGGATCAATCTTTGCAATTAATATTGTTTGTCGATTGAGCATATAGTACCGAAGTTTTTGGGTAGAAAAAACTACCACAAGACAAGCATGTTCTATGTTGCTATAATTCAATTCATAGCCCACTAAGGTACGAAAGATATAATAGACTGCTCTCTCATGACCTTGATCATCGTTTTGTGCGAGAAGAGCCCCTAATGTTGACTGAGTTGCTGAGATGTAAAGTATCAATGGTTTTCCCTCTATAGGTGGCATTAAGACTAGTGGAGTAATAAAATAGTCCTTGATTTTCTGAAAGGCCTCTTGACATTTAGGTGTTTACACAAATGGTACTCCTTTCTTTAGTAGATGCTAAAATGGGTGTATTTTATCCACCAGTTGTACTATGAAATGTCTAATGGACTGTAATCTCCCTTGTAGGGTTTTGAGTTGACCAATGTTGACTGGAGGAGGCATTTCTACAATAGCTCTTACCTTCTCGAGATCTACTTCAATTCCTCTTCAAGAGATGATATACCCTAACAGTTTGCTTGATTTCACTCCAAAGACAAACTTCTTGGGATTTAGCCTGACGTTGTAATTCTGTAGCCTCTAGAATATCTTGTCTAAAACCTTTAAATGATCTTCCCTTGTTTCTGATTTGGCTATAATGTCATCTACATAATCTTCCATGAGGGTATGTACAAAGTCATGGAAAATCGTAGTCATGGCCCGTTGGTAGGTAGCTCCTACATTCTTAAGGCCAAATGGCATAACATTCCAACAGTATGTGCCCCATGGACATGTGAAAGTTGTCTTGTGCTGGTCTTCAGCTGCTATCTTAATCTGGTTATATCCAAAGAAACCATCCATGAGGGATAGCATCTCATATCCTGCTGTAAGATCTACTATCATGTCGATATTCGACAAAGGGAAGTCATCTTTAGGACATGCCTTATTGATGTCTCTAAAGTCAATGCAAATGTGAATGCCCCCAGTTGGCTTAGTCACTGGTACAAGATTTGATATCCAATCTGCATAGTCTATTGTCCTTATGAATCCTACATCCAAGAGTTTCTTGAGTTCTACCTTGACCAATAGAGCAATTTGCGGATGCATTTTTCTCAACTTTTGTTTGACTAGTTTAATACCTAGCTGTAGTGGTAAATGATGCAATAATGTCATCTACATAATCTTCCATGAGGGTATGTACAAAGTCATGGAAAATCGTAGCCATGGCTTGTTGGTAGGTAGATCCTGCATTCTTAAGGCCAAACGGCATAACATTCCAACAGTATTGGCCCCATGGACACTTGAAAGCTATCTTGTGCTGGTCTACAACTGCTATCTTAATCTAGTTATATCCAGAGAAACCATCCATGAGGGATAGCATCGCGTATCCTGCTGTAAGATCTACTATCATGTCGATATTCGGCAAAGGGAAGTCATCTTTAGGAGATTCCTTATCGATGTCTCTAAAGTCAGTGCAAATGCGAATGCCCCCCAGTTGGCTTAGTCACTGGTACAAGATTTGATATCCAATATGCATAGTCTATTGTCCTTATGAATCCCACATCCAAGAGTTTCTTGAGTTCTTCCTTGACCAATAGAGAAATTTGGGGATGTATTTTCCTCAACTTCTATTTGACTAGTTTAATACTTGGCTGTAGTGGTAAATGATGCAATATCAGGTCAGGATCAAGCCTAGGCATGTCGGCATATGACCATGCAAATTTTATCTCTCTTTGTGAAGAAGTCCTTAAACTCAGGTTTTTCTGTCTCTATTAAAGAAGCTACAAAATACACTTTCTGAGGATTCTCTTCTGTACCTGTGTTGACTTCAACAAATTCTTCTACTAGCATCGGTGACTTTTCCTCTTCAACGAGGAGAATATTTAAACCTCTATCCTTGGGTGCCTCTGAGAGATTTTTTCCCTTGGATACATCCTTTATTTTGACTTTTTCTTCGTCCAAAGGCACCTTGCGGTTTTCACCTAAGGACTCATCATTTTTATTTTTATTTTCTTTTTTCTTTTCATTCTCATTTTTGCGACTAGAGGTGTAAATAGACTCCCCAAAATACGCTTTATCATCGAAGTCTATGGTAAAAATTGCTTTATGATCCCCTCTTGGTATGCCTTCCATAAGTCCCATGAACTCAACAATAGCTTGGTCATTCTCAAATGTATCTATGATAGGTGTAACTTGTTGATCCCAGTCGATAAGTTCGGGATATATAAGGGGCATGTCATCATCGGAGTTTTTAAAGGTAGTTGTTGACAAGGTGAATATGGAATGGTTAACATGGTCGTAGAAGTTTTGGACTACTTCTTATTCTTCTTCCTAGGTGTAGGTATACTCTGATGTGGTACTATGGTAAGGGATGATTCATCAGAAGATGGTTTGTCAGGTGCCCAAGATGCATGATCAAGGGTTTCCCAATAATAGTTCTCTTTTCATTCTTTTTTAGACAAGTGCTTCTTAGGATGAGGACTAGATGGTTTTGGTTTAGGTTTCATGTTGAGGTCCAATTCTCCAAATAAGGCATCTATGTTCATGGTACTAATAGATGAAAAGGACTCCCATTCACCATCGCTTGAGTAAGGGGATTCATCATAAACTAGAGGCTTATCGTAAATTGGGGGTTTGTTGTAAACTAGGGGAAGTGGTTCATGAGATATCTCGACGTCTGCACAAGCACTCACTTCCTCTTGAAAAGATGACGAAGTACTAGGAAACCCAATTCTAAGCGGTTGACACCCTAGCCCCAAGTATTTTGGTCGTGGGTAGACAGTGATCGGTTCCGTCCTTCCATTTTGATATAATCATAACCCATTGTGCCCATCATAGCCTTCATTTTGCATTATCTTAAATTCTTTTCCATACTGGTCCTTGGCTATTTGAATAGATGGGGAGGGGTATTCATGTTCTTCTTGATACAACTAGGAATCACCTTGATCTACAATTTCTTCACTTAACTTTCCCCATTTTGTCAATGTTATTGTAGGGGGAACATGAAATGTGACCACTGACTGTCTTCTATCTTCCATGGGTAGGCCATATGCCTTAGGTGGAATCAGTTGACTGACACAGTATGATGCCTTTATATTATATTTGCCATAGCCCTTGTCTCAAATCTCAAGTTTAGGAGTGGATGATGGTGGTTTGAATGAAATGGACTTAGTGAGACATGAAGGGTCAACATATTGGGATAAAGTGGATGATGAAGCTTCTTGGTTAACTACTACTTGTTGTTGTGGAATTTCCCTTAGGCTTGTACAATACTAAAAAGGATCTGCATCACCATCAATGGTGATCTCTGTGCCATTATATGGGAACTTGAGACATTGGTGATATGTTGAAGGTACAACTTTCATTGCGTGTATCCAAGGTCTACCTAACAACAAGTTGTACAGGAGGGTGAGATCCAAGACTTGGAAGCTGGTGTTCATGATTGCTGGGCCAATTCAGATAGGAAGTGTGACAACTCCTTTGGACGATCTTTCCTCATCACCGTAAGCCTTGATGACTATACTCTTAGAGGTATCTACACAGTCTTCCGAGAATCCTAATGCCTTAACCAATTTAAGGGTACATAGGTTCAAACCTACTCCTCCATCTACCAAGACTTGTCGGACTTTGTTTTGATGGACTAAGACTTCAAGATGTAAGGGGTCATTATGATCTGACTTCTCAGTTGAGTAATCTTGTTGGGAAAATGTGGCATGATGCGAGTTGGTCAAATATCCCACCATCTCTTCAAAATGATTCACATCTAAGTCTGTAGGAACATTTGTATTCTGTAGAGCTTTGTCAAGAATGGCTCGATGCCTAGGTGATAAGGTCAACAATTCTAAGATAGATATTTGCACGAGGTTTTTACTCAATTGATCCAGAAGGTTGTACTTAAACTTGGAAGCTTGCGTAGATGGCTCAGAAGAAGGGCCAGGAATAGTAATCTTAGTTCTACGTGTGTTTACATTACATTCTGGATGCTTCTTAATGGTGAAGGTATTGACATTCTCGTTTGTGGCTCGGAGATGATTTATTATCTTTCCTTTACCATAGTCATACTTGGTATTGTTATAATTGGCCGATGGATTATTCTGGGGCCCCGAATTGGAGGCTTTTCCTTTTGTGTGGTCTGTAACGGGTCCGTGAAGACCTTATGATCACTATTCTTGGTGTTTTTCTTCCCACCAACCTCTATGGTTCTGTTCTCAACAAAGTCTTGTATTATATTCTTGAGTTGGCAACATTGTTCGAGGTTGTGTCCTTTTATCCGATGATAGTCACAAAAAGAGTTATCATCCCACCATGAAGGTTTGAACTATCCAGGATCATACTCTCTTGGTTCCAAAGGTTTTATGAGATTATGTTTAATCAACTCTTTGAAAATAGACTCAATTGGTTGTCCCAAAGGTGTAAATTCACATGTAGGAAATCTCCTTTGTTGTGGTCTTTGTTGTTGTGAATTTTGGATATAGTTAGCTTGTTGATCTGGACTATTCATCATGTCTTGATTGGGATTGTAACCTCTAATTATTATAACTGGTCTTGTATGTATGTTTTTAGCATCAACAATGCTGTCATTTGTAACATTCTTATTTCTAGACCAGAATTTGTTTCTATCATTTGGTGCATTCTGATGTTGGACAACCTAATTTCTCCTTGGTACTTTTATTTCTCCTTTGTCTATAAGGCCTTTCTCAAGGATGATTCCTTTTTGGACCAAGTATGAGAATGAATTAGAACAGTGTACCCTTAAGTCACTTCCAATTTGGGGTTGATGTTCTCTAGGAATATTGTGACCTTTTGTTTTTCGGGTATTTCAACTGGACATCTACTAGCTAGACTTTGCCATCTCTGGAAGAAAGTGGTGAAATTTTCACCATATTCTTGTGTCGTGCGGCACAAGGTTGCAATTGTTACCTCATTTTCTATGTTAAAGGTGAAATGTTTGACAAACTTTTCAGCTAATTTTCCCCAAGATCATATACCATATGGTAATTTAGAAAACCATTCCAGTCCTATCTCGACAAGGGTTCGTGGAAATAGTCTCATCAAGTATGTGGGGTCATACGATATGTCCATGCATGCTGTTGAGAACTCTCTAATGTGTTCTAAAGGATTCTTTCTCCCATTATACTTAGGAAAAATTGGTATAATGTATCCATGGGGGAAAGGTGTCATGTAAAGTGCTTTGTCAAATGGACATGGACATAGGTCTTGCGCTAAGATAGTTCATTTTCCAGACATAGACATGTTGTCCATCTGCTGTTGAAGATTTTTCATTTGGTTTTGAAGGACATCGACTTGTGTCAAGGACATGGTGTTTGTGATATTTGGATCAATGTAGGTGTTTTGATACGCTATGTTCTGTGATGGGTTGTGATTGGGCGAGGGAATATATCCTATCAAAATATTCTGATTTGGTATAGGGATATGCCCTATCTGAATGGTTTGAGTTGGTATAGGAATGCTTCTTGTTTGATTTGGTATAGGAATGTTTCCTGTCTGAATGGTCTGACTTGGTATTGTTATGTTTCTGCCAACTTTGGTTCTCTTACCAGTCGTGTTGGTGCCAAAGGGGTTGGAGGAAGTTGCTCCTGCAGTGAATTATAAACCTTGTGTTATGTTGAAAGGGGTTGTGTTTACAATTGATGATGTTTGAGTTGGTATACCTGTTGGTATCGCTGCAGTTATTTGGGGAATACAGATAGTTGACATTGTATTTTGGGATGGTTGAGTTGACTGTGTTTGCAAGGTACGAATATCAAATCCTATGGGTAGTTTGGCACCTTCTGCTAGCAAATTTGCTAGATAGCATTGGGGATCATTTTCCAAACATTCATCCATGAAGGACGCAAATTCAGGATCTTGTATTGCTGTGTCTATGTCTTCTATGTAAATTTGACCATGTGTGTCTCTAGTGACATGTTTTTCTAGCAAATGCTTGTGTGGTCATTTACTTCCTGATGGTTGGTTTTCGAATGGATTGATGAATTTGTTGGGGTCTGTCATTGATTTGTGTTTCTCTTGGGACCTTGTTTCAACCATGAAAAAGCTGCTCAAAATGGGTAATGCAAACTATGCCTAAAAATCGATATAACCTATCTCTATGTTTTTGGATTTTTTTGACAATAAATGATGTGGCTAAAATGGTTTCTAAAAGATGTACACTAAGATGGCGTATGACAGGATGGAAAATATGCAAAATTTCGAGTAGAGTATGATGATAAATGAGTCTAAGACAGTATAATCTACCGCCTATGGAATAAATGTATGCAAGGATTTGAATTTGACCAAGGAACCTAATTGTAGGACAAAGACGGTGACAAGATGAATATCCCAAACTAGACTGTTGAGTTGGAAAGATTCAAAAATAGGACTAAAGTGACTAGGTTCAATGACTTGTGACAAATCGAAACATGAACGTATCCAATGACAAGGAAAATTACCTATTCAACGATATGCAATTTCCTAGGAAGTATCTATATGCATGCAACTTAGGATGACTATGACTAAGACGTTTATGACACCTAATGATGCAAGGTTTTTGAGAAAAATTTACCAGTTTCTAATCCAAGGTTGATCTTAAAAATCTAAAGCAAATAGTGACAATGATGTTTTGGACTCAGTTCGTGGTTTTTGATTTTTTCTGTTGATAGGCAAATGCGGTTCACCTAACAGTTGCGGTTCACAATTTGACAGATGCGGTTTCTGACAGTGCATGTGGTGTTTCTAATAGTTACGGTTTTTCCTATGACAAATGCGGTTTACAGATACACATGTGGCTTGAAAATTGACAGATGCGGTTTGCATGCACACATGCGACTCAGAGTGTGACAGTTGCCACTCGTGATATGCAGATTATGAAAAGTGAATTATTTGATAGACAGATGCAGCGTTTCCCCTAATAGGTGCAACTCGCTAATACATATGCGGCATTTAAACTAACAAATGCGACTCGATTTTCTGACAGTTGAATTATTTACCAAAATTTGTTGATTGACTTTGTTTGTTTGATCAAGATTTTGATGAATATAATAAAGAGAAAACATAGGAATCAATGTATTTTTAGTTTTTGTGATGGGAGGACTGTAAAGACTTGGAAAACAATTACAACCTAGGCTTTTAGGACAATACTTGTTGAATTCTTACTTGGATTTCTCCAGCTACGCATATTTATGGCGAATGACTAGTAGCTTGACCCCACTAGCTCCCCTCCGTGGCACTCACTTATACGGGGCAGCCAAGCTACTATATCCATGAAACTCCCATGGCATACATTTCATTTCCACACATAAACCGTAAAAATGTAAGACGGCTTCACAGGGCCAACCCTGCTGCACCAACAAATAGATAGGATTTTGGTAACTCTACAACAAGGTGTTTAATAAGGGCATTTCGTTTGTGGGAAACTATCCAACATCGGTGAGAGTCCATTTTTGTCCATCTCATTGGAATAGTGTGCGTGATTCATGGGCTTTCCCCAAGAATCCACTTTTCTATACCAGCTGGAAGTCGCTTGGCTTTAGCGTGCTACCGATCTGCGTCGTCTTAGGGTGAGTACTTTTTCCCACCAAGACAGGCCCAAGTTCTAGAGTCAGCAACTATTTCTCTTACACCTAGGATCGCATGACTGCACAAGGGGAGAGGATACTTTGGTGTACTAAATCGTAAGGGTGATAGATATGTGCAAAGCACCAAACAAAGAAGACAGCGTTTCTTTTTAATCCAAACGACAATTTTCTATCTATCAATCAAAAAATTCATTTTAATCCCACACGACGATTATCTATCTACCAAACAAAAGCTTGCTTAGATAAATAAATTAACACAAAGGCATTAGGTCCTACATGAAAATTCATCAGTAGTTTATTGTTCTTCAGCTTTCGTCCTGCAGAAAATTGTCTTAGGTTTTTAAATGTCTTCTATGCTTTGTCCTGCAAAACACTATGTTATTCCACCTTAACACAACTAAAACAAATATTAGTGAAAATACAAACAACCTAAAAAGCAAAAACTGAAAATATGGATGCACGGAAATCAATTAAAAAGTGAAAAAAGTTTTACCAACTAGATGTGGCTTTTAGAGCCACAGATGCGGTTCAACTGTTGACAGGCAGATGTGGTTCATGAACTTTGTTGACAGGCAGATGCAGTTTGTGACTTCACAGATGCAGCTTTTGATGATAGATGCGTCGCTTTTTTTCACAGATGTGGTTCATGGATACAGATGCATCATTTTGCGAAACATATGCGGTGTGTCATACGAAAAACCTGCAAAAAAGAACAAAAATCAAAAAAATGGAATGACGAAAATATGTGCGGATTTTGAAGCATGTTCACGTCGAGTTCATCTAATGTAACATGATATATTTTCTGCAAACTAGAATAACAAATTTAATACTAATCTAAGATCTAATCTAAAATCTAACAACAAAGAACGAGGAAATAAACTAAACAAACTAAACAAATTAATGGAAAGCTCTCACCGAATATGCGTTCACCCCTTCGAATTATCTTGATTGTTCTTCTCCATTTTTCCTTTTCAGTATTCTTGCCCTTAGATTTTTGCGTTTGAATGCAAGTATAACTTTGTCGAGTGTCTAAGCAAAATATTGAAGAAAAGTATCTTCTCAAAAGTGTATGATTTTGGGAGGAGGAATAATGATAATGATAGGCCATTTTATAGATTTTGTGTTTTCGAACGATCAGCTTAGATTGAAAGAGAGATCGATGAATGAGATTGATGAATTCCATGCAATGTGAGTTCTATCTCAGGTAGAATGCGAGTTAGAACACGAGTTCATAAAAGACTGCAAATAGAGACTAAGTTAGAACGATAACTTAATCTTGAGTTAAGAATCTTCGAAAATAGAAGAAATAGACTTTGTATGTCAAAGACAATTAGAAGTCTAAGAATAATGCATTCGAATGCAAACAGGAGTTAGAACTAGTTAATCGACCAGTTGTAACGGAGAGTCTTCTCGCAGAGATAAACAGGTGTTGAATCTGGAGATAACTGGAGAACTAAAAATAGATTTTGAGTCAGAAGGTGAGTGAATGACTTAGATAACTGAATGATAGAGGAATGTGACATAAATAATTAAATATGAATTAAATGTTATTTTAATTCAACATTAAAAAATAAGAGACTTTAATTAAATAAAGAAAGATAATTTATTTAATTTGACTATTTGAAAAGGATAATATAAATAATTAAATAATAAATATTTAATTACAGATAAAGGGGGTTAAATGAATAATTAAATAAATACATTTAATTATAGTTGAATAATTATGATAAAGGGGTAATTAAATAATAAATTTTTTAATTGATAGATAAAGGGGGGAAAATTAATTAGTTAGGGACATAATCAAAGAAATATGATTTATTTAATTAATCAGGTTGAATAAAGGTCATTTATGAATTAATGAATTAATTAAAAAGGGGTATTTAATTAATAGAGGAAATATGTGTTAGAAAGGTTAATTAAATAATAAACATTATTTAATCATGACCATGGATAATAGAAAATTATGTCGAAAGTGGTGTTCGTAGGCCTAATCCAATTTTCAGTGTCTACAGTACCATAAGTACATCATGTTCATTTTACCAAAAAAACATTCATTGCATTATCATCCATCAAATATCCTATGCATTTGATCACTTTTTAACCCATACATCATTTACCATTCATACATTTTATCACATATAAAATAAATGCAAGTCATGTCATTATTATCATTACATCATAACATCATATTTCATAATTATCGCGTTTAACATAAAAAACATTTATTCATCCATACATTTTTATCACACTTAAACATTCATATCGATCATCATTTAGAAATTCATACATCACATCATACATCCATGTATCATATATTCTACAAATACATTTATCATAGAATCATTACATAAAATAAAAGCATTTATCATTATATCATCAAATTTGAAATAAAATCATCACATATTGCATAAATCAAATAATAAATGCATCCATCACATAGAAATCATAAACCATCATAAAATCACATCAACTGCATCTCATATATATATATCATCAGTGTCAAGTATACAATGAAGTTTGAAAATAAAGATAGATCATCAAAAATGAGGTACATCGTAATATACATCATATCTCAAAAGGATAGTCTCGAAATCATAGGAGGCATCGACGATCTACTACTACCAGAATGTGCGGGCCCAATGGGACCAGTACCACAACCACCCTCAAAAGAACTAGGATCTTTGGGATCTCTACGTGGAGGCTGTGTCACACCCTCACTCACTGTCCATGTATGCATCTGCCCAGATCTCGATGGGGCATAGCTGACTCTGCGATTAGCAGGCACTGCATCATGATATCTGCCCCTATAAAAATTAGCCTCTCGGCTAGCCCGCATAACCTCTCTCATATAGTCTCCCACTAAGGTACCATCAACCACTCTCTGTAGGGTCTCCGCTATCTCCTGTGCCCTCTCGGAAATCTGACGAGAATTGTCTTGCTCGGCTGTCAAAGTGGCAACCCGCGTCTACACATTGGCCAACTGTCCTTGAACCTACGCTAAAGCTTGAGCATGAGCCTGAGCCTGGGCCTGCATCTGAGACTGGGTTTGAACAAGCAAACCTTGGGCCTATACCAACTACCCCTGTAGTGTCTGGACCTATGTCTGGAGACCTGTAATCTCTCTCTAATAGTCCATTTATGGTACTGTCACTGCTTGCCTCTTGCGAGGCCTACTGGATGACGGATCACTGCTTACTAGTCCTACCCCTCTGTCCCCTCCACTGCCACCATCGCTATCATCATTGTTGCTATCATCACCACCCCTCTCCGTGCTACTACCTAACGGAGTACCACCCTCACTATCTGTATAACTCTCTACCACATCCTCCTCTACAGGTAATGTTGTTGGCTCATCCAAAATAGTCATACGTGGATGTGGAACCAAAGCCAAGAAGGTAACGTACTCCTCTATAACTGGTGCCTCTGCAATGTCTCTGTGCATGTCCTAGGGTGATGGCTACAATTCCCTATATCCCTCTACTAGAACATCATATGATAAACAAGGCCCCCAATCAGGAATATTACTCTGTCGCCTACCATAGTGGGCTACCCCCTGTGGCATACACTAAACAATGCCATACTATCTGTACACTCGGCGAAGAAAAAATATCTCTAATACAAAAGGTGTCTGGCCGATCAGATACATGGAATCACAGAGGTATCCCAACACTACATCATCCTGATCCCACTTCTCACAGTCTAAGTATGGATGCTAGGTAATGGTCTTTGTGTCATCAAAAACCCGCCTCCAATGCTCTAACTTACCCATCCAGGCCTGGGTAAGCCGATCTTTGTATCTGAACACATAAGGTCTGGCTACTGGTCTATCTACCACTGGAAATGGCCGAGCAATAGAAAAGTGCTCCCATGCCCACACTTGTAACAAGGTCATCCCTGTTGATAAGCTACGTGCCCCTAGGTACACCACTAAGTGAAGATCATGATAAAGATGTGCTAGCATGTACATCCCCCACACATATCTATTACCGTGTACCATCATGCTCTCTAAGGTCCTGCCCCAACCCATGAGGAATCCCTTTGACCTGCGATCAGGGCAAAGGAAACCTCTAATAAATCCAGTAAGCACTGCTGGTAGTGTCGCGTATGAGTTGGCGATCCTCCTCCATCGGACGCTCAGACCCTTAATATCCTGATCCCAGAATACTTTGCGAAGAGCATCTCTACCACCAAGCCCATGGGAATCATACGCTACAATCTCTCCCATGAACGAAATATGAAAAATATGCCACACATCCTCGGGTGTGACTGTCATCTCACCACTGGGTAAATGAAAGGTGTTGTCGTCATTGTGCCACCTCTTAGCCAAAGTAGTCAATAGACCTCGATTAATCCTAATCTGGGGCATGTCAAGTAAACTAGTCAGGCCACATCGACCTATAATCTGAAGCTCATCTGGTATCAGATGAGGTATCAAGTCTATAGTCCAAGGAAACCTCTCTCGCATCTAGAGAGTACCCAAATCCTCCTATCATCATAATGAAAAATCCACAATCAGTGTACTATGTCAAGAAATCAAAAGTCATTCTACTATCAAGTCTATTCCAAAAATTTGGTATGAATTTTAGATCAAAATTCATGGGCAAATATCAACAAACCTCACCTATCATGAGGATCATCAAACATTATCTAATCTCACCTATCATGAGATTTATCAGATATTGAATCATTTCCTTGCCTATCATTAGGATCATCACAAATAAGATAATAAGATTTCTTCTCGCCTATCATGAGAATTAGTCTTATTTAAATCATCACAATCCAACATCAAGAATTTGGATTATCAATCATACCAATCCAAAAAATGGACATGATCAGAATTGATGAAATCAAGGTTACCTAAGTCAAAATCTCCAAATCTGACATGGAAGTGCTAAATCAGGCATCCAAAGTGCTAAATCCCAAACGCGCTACTTTATCAGTCAAAAGCACTAAATCAGACACCCAAAGCGCTAAATCTCGAAAGTAATACTTCAGCACTCCGATGCGCTATAACAGGCATCCAAAGCGCTATTTTACCCTAAGTGTTGTTTTATCGCATCAAAGTGCTAAAATAGTCCATCAAAGCGCTGCTTTACCAGAAGTGCTAGAATAGACCATGAAAGCGCTAATCTACCAAATCAAAGCACTAGAACTCTCTAAGTGCTAAAACCCGCCATCAAAGCGCTAAAATTCACTACCTAAGTGCTATATCATCGAAAGTGCTACATTATCTTATGGAAGTGCTAGAGAATTTAATGCATATGCTAAATCTCAAAGCACTAATCTACCTACTAAAAGCGCTACACTAGAGTGAAACCACTACAACGCGGCTTGGAAGCGCTAAAATAGAAAAAACATGCCTAAAGCAATAAAATGCATAAAAAATAGAATTTCACGAAAAGCGAGGAGGATAAGGGTGCATACTAGAGGTCCATACTAAACACGCTCGAAATGGTGAGTGTAGTAAGGGATTGGCATCCTGTTCCAGCTAGCTGAAATGTCTCTATCACGAGGATTTTTCAAACTCAAAAGTGCAAATGACTTTGAAAATGACCTTTTGGACTATATATAACTTTTGAAAAGGGATTTTTGAGGGATTTTATTATATTTTGATTAATTTTATCCATGATATTAATTGAAATTCATCCGCAAGCTATATTTCTTCATCATTTATTGGGAGATAAATTATTTCATCATCGTATCTTCATCAAATCATCAAATCATCATAAATTTTTTGAAAAATTCTAAAAATCATCAAATCATTAATTTATCTCCCGAGGGGGCATATTATCGACAATCATCTAAAAATCAATATCTGGGGCATATAGAATTATTTTTTTATCATCAATCCTGGCAGTAGCAACAAAATTTTCTTCGAAGCAATGAGTAAACACAACACTTCGAAGAGGGGCAAGATGTATACACCTAAAATTGGTCTGGAGCATCTGATTAATTAAATACAAATTATTTGATTAATTATCCTGATTTCCTCTACTGTTTGAATAAATAGAAATATTTATTTATATAGTTCACGTTCACGTCACCTTTAAATTCATCTTAATTAAATAAACAAAATTAAATACTTTGTTTGATTTAGTTATCAAATCCCTATTTTATTCTATCACATCAATCTTAAATTAATGAAATAGAGATTAAAACACTTTATTTATTAATTGCCATATTCTTCTATCTAATTTAATAAACAACTTCTATAGTTCATTTTATTAAACTATTTATCCCTCTTTTGCTAGTTTAAATAAATCAAAATATTTGAATAAAGGCATCAGGAATATTCCATCTATATTTCGTCAAAAATGAATTAGATATCCTATGTCTAATTTATGTCTAAAATATATCACAATTAATGCTTTGAAACTTCACGAGAAGTTTTGGAGACAAATTCCAAAATCTTCTCTCAATCCTCCTCCATCAATTTTTCCCTTTCTCTTGCCTGGTGTTTTCATGAGTAGAGACAATCACCAAAATTCTCTCAATCTCCTCCATATCTCACGATTCAATCCTCTAGATTGAATCCAAGCCTCTCAATGTCATCCTTGTGCATTTCTATAGCCAGGAAAATCTATAAATACACCCTCATTGAACCAAGAAAAGGATCTAGATAATCTAACTTATGCACTCTTACTCTACAAGAATTCAAGCATCAAGCATCAAGCATCTGGCAATGAAGTTTCCATATCATGGCTGCCTCCTATAGCTGCATTTATCTGTTTCCATGTCAATTCATGCTAGTTTAGTTTCTTTATCATCTAGTAATATCATATTAAGCTCCATATCATTCCATTAGCATCCATCTCGTTCTTTGAATTGTCATTTTAACAATCATAGTGCACTCACGATCTGAGAGTAACAGTGGTTTAATAAATCTTTGGATATAGAGAACAATATGATGCTTTCAATAGATTATTGCTTTGAATTGATTCATTTGGCTTTGTCTTTGATATAATGTCATATTAAGAAGTGTATTTTGTGCTTTACACATTACCCATGCTTACACATACCATGTCACCCCCCAATATGTTGACAACTCACTGTGCCATGTCATATTAGATGACAAATTAATATGAGCAAGAAATTATAACATAAGCATTAATAAATTAATATTTTAATGCTAGGAAATTGCAAAGGTTGAGACACCTTAATTCCCAACAGCAACTGATCATGCAAATACATAGACTCATAAAATGTTTCCCATTAACACATCAAGGTTTTCCTGTTGACACACCAAGGTTTTCTTGTTATCACCTCAAATGAAAAAACTAACTTTGTAAAACCCTAATTCTAGAAGCTTCCTAAAAGTTTGATATAAGCAATTGGGATGTTAGTTGCGTTGTGTTTGATTCACAAGGTTTTAATCTGTTTTGCACTAGATAATAAAATCAAGGGGTGGATGAGTTTCTGTGGATGTAACCCACATTGGGTGAACCACGTTGAAATTTTGTGATGATCTCTTTTGTGTTATTCTTCATTGTTATTTTTTCATTATTTAATCTGCATATAATTGTTAATTGATAAGTAGGAGGTTTCTTCCACAACGTGTCAAATTATGATATTGCTATCAGGATTCAACCGTGTAGTTTTTGAGTCAAACTTATTGACCCATGATTCATGAGTAGTGGTTCACAAGAACCCATCTCTCATGATAATGAATGGTCCACTTAGCACTCATTGCATCTAGGTGATGCTCATAGAGGTGAAGCATTGGCTCATCCCGGGAGGTCAGCCATCCCAGTACTGCTCTAGCTCAAGCGCGCTTAACCATGGAGTTTCCCCCAAGGTTAAGCCCACTTAGCTTGCTACCCCATTTGCAAAACCTTCAACAAGTGTTGTGCCTTATGAACCATTCATTATAGATCCCCTTTAGCTCATCAATTGATAAGTAGGAGGTTTCTTCCACAGCGTGTCAAATTATGATATTGCTATCAGGATTCAACCATGTAGTTTTTGAGTCAAACTTATTGACCCATGATTCATGAGTAGTGGTTCACAAGAATCCATCTCTCATGATAATGAATGGTCCACTTAGCACTCATTGCATCTAGGTGATGCTCACAGAGGTGAAGCATTGGTTCATCCCGGGAGGTCACCCATCCCAGTACTGCTCCAACTCAAGTGCGCTTAACCACGGAGTTTCCCGCAAGGTTAAGCCCACTTAGCTTGCTACCCCATTTGCAAAACCTTCAACAAGTGTTGTGCCTTATGAACCATTCATTATAGAGCCCCTCTAGCTCATCAATTGATAAGTAGGAGGTTTCTTCCACAGCATGTCAAATTATGATATTGCTACCAGGATTCAACCGTGTAGGTTTTGTAAATGGGGTAGCAAGCTAAGTGGGCTTAACCTTGGGGGAAACTCCGTGGTTAAGCATGCTTGAGCTGGAGTAGTATTGGGATGGGTGACCTCCCAGGATGAACCAATGCTTAACCTTATTGACCCACTTAGCACAACACTTGCTGAAGGTTTTGCAAATGGGGTAGCAAGCTAAGTGGGCTTAACCTTGGGGGAAACTCCGTGGTTAAGCGTGTTTGAGCTAGAGCAGTATTGGGATGGGTGACCTCCCGGGATGAACCAATGCTTCACCTCTATGAGCATCACCTAGATGCAATGAGTGATAAGGGGACCATTCATTATCATGAGAGATGGGTTCTTGTGAACAACTACTCATGAATCATGGGTCAATAAGTTTGACTCGAAAACTACACAGTTGAATCCTCATAGCAATATTATAATTGTTAATGTTTATTGCTCAAATCGGCCTGAACCATAACATGAAAACCATAGATAATTCCTCCCATAGTCTATTTGGAATGTTAAATAGCTTATATATCCTAGTTTTCTTTTATGTTACAATCATTGTTCTACAACTTTCCATAAATCTACACATATTTCTACAAAAATGGCTAGTGATACTTATTCTCCAGTATGTTTTATCTCTTGTGTATTCCAAAGTATCCCCTAACCACTATATAAATATTTGATGAGTTTATTCCTAATTTAAATTCATGGGATTTACCACTTGTTTTTAGTGAAATTTCTACTATACACATTTTTCTAGAAATCTCTATGGGATTTGACTCAATCTAACCACTATTTCTTGTATTTGAAGTTACTATTTGTGTAACATTACATATATTTTATTTATTTGACTACTCCTAGTTTTGATGAATACCACAAGTTATTTTTGTATATAGAAGCTTACATTCACCTAGAAAATCAATCTCTATGTATCATTTCTCTCATAGACCATTAGCACTTGCATGATATATATTCTTACCAAGTCTTAGGTGAAAGAATTATTTACTAATGGTTTCTCACCTAAAAATTATCCTACTTGGAGGAGAATCATCATACACTTCCCTCATATAAATCCACATACCATGTATTCTACAAAAGTAGCAATGTTAGTGCTAAACCATTAATATTATTGTACATAGGGTTATGAATTGTTGTCTTGTGGCTATCTTAACTTTTAATTGAGTCATATTATCATTATTGTAAAGTTATTTCATTAATTAGGTTTACCTACTTGGCTTATATAGGGTTATATACTTATTGG
Organism: Sequoiadendron giganteum; assembly: GCA_007115665.2. Taxonomy (NCBI): domain Eukaryota; kingdom Viridiplantae; phylum Streptophyta; class Pinopsida; order Cupressales; family Cupressaceae; genus Sequoiadendron; species Sequoiadendron giganteum. Next base: position 56,189,196 of record CM021108.1, on the reverse strand, counting down.
CCTAGGTGATATCCTAAGCATAAATAAGGTATATATGATGTAGTAAATCTTATTTCATCATCATATTATGAATTGTGTTCTCATTGGAGATATTTGGAGGTTTTACCACTCAAAGTGGCTTGCTATTCTCACTTAATGCCAAGTGTTTACAACATATTTTCTGTAATATTCTCTTATTATGCAATTAATTTCATTACAGGTGGTATCAGAGCATGATATTGGCACTGTAGAGGCAAGGTGTTTTCTTAACATTTGAGGTCATTTTGGGAAGATAATATCTCTCAAATTTTAGTTAATTCTTATTTGATTTGTAAAGGTTTTTTGAAGAACTTATTCAGGAAGCTACAATACAAATTTTAGAGGAATTGGAGAATAATTGAGGGATTTATTGCAAATTAGGCTTTTTCCCAATCTATTTAGAAAGTTCATATCTCCAAATATTGCAGAATTGGTTCTTATTTTTTTGTGGGTTTCCTATGAATTCAGTCTATATTTTAGAGAATTTGAAGTAGAAATAAGTGATTGATTACAAAATTAGATTTTCCAAAAAACTCTCTCTCAAGGCTGCACATCACCTAATTTTTGGGAGATTTTTTTTGAAAAATGTGACCTAGGCCTTGGTAAGTTATAGGTAAAACTTTTAGATTATTTTGAACTTTTTTTTGTGATTTATTGCAAAAAAAAATTATACCATCATGACAAGGCCTACAACAATAGGAAAAAAGAATGCTACCACACTAGGGAAATATTTAGAGAAGGATGAGGTAGAAATTAAGGATATTAACACTAATGATGGGATTAGAAAAGTCAAGGGTGATATTTCATCATTAGAGAAGAAAATGACTAAATAAATTTCATCAATAAGAAAGGGCATGCAAAAGGATATGAGTGAATTGAAATCACTTATTTAGGGTATGAAATATAAGGGATAATATTCAACTCGTAAGGAGGAAGAAAACTCTTTTGTTGGACACGAGTTATTTGGGCTTGAAGGATCATGCCTTTAATAGTCATATGCCTAGAAAATTCATATTCAACTTTTATATGAGAAAGTGGAACAAACCAATTGGATTTTCCAAATGTAGTAGTTCTTTCATCTTCATCATGTTCCTAGTCAATAAAAGGTTTCTATGTAATCATTATACTTAGAACTAGATCAATTCATTTGGTATCGTTGATTATGTGATGAGAAGAGAAAGAAGAGTTGTGCATGGTCACATGGTCAAATTTTCAAAAGGAACCTTCTACCCATTATGGAGATAACTTTATGGATATCTACTTCTTCCAGCTCACTAAATTAACAAAAAAAAGGTATGGTCAAGGACTATACTCAACAGTTTCAAACCTTTGTCTAAGAGTGGAGAATGTGACCGAAGAAAATTTAGAGGAATTATTTCTAGGAGGTTTAAAAGATCACATAAATATGAGGTACATTTGTTCCAACCACAATACTTATCACAAGCGGTACTTATGGAATAACAAGTTGAGGAGAATTTTTTGACCAATAGACAAAAAGGAATTGTAAATATAAGCAAAAGAAGATATCGTCAACTTGCTAGGTTAAATCCAAAACAAATTGAGGAGAGGAGAGAAAAGGGGTGTGTTTTAATTGTTATAGAAAATACAATTTAGGACACAAATACAGTAAAAGGATTTTTTTATATTAAAGATCTGAGTGAGGAAGGGGAGGAGGAACCAATATTAGAGGGTGAAAGGGAGTTAGATGAGGAATCACATGATTCCCAACCAATCATTTCTTATCATGCACTTGTAGGTTTTAGAACCCCACAAAATCTCAAGGTAGTGGGGTTTTTATATAAGCAAAGAGTAACCATGTTGATTGATGGGTGGTATTAATAATTTCCTCAACAAAAATTTGTCTACTCATCTAAATTGTTTTATATATCTAGCTCTAGAGTTTCCAGTCTTGATTGTAGATTGTGGCACTATTATTTGTTCTAGAAAATACCATAGCATTAAGTTATCAATGAGATATTATCACCTTGATAGCACAATTTATGTTATATCCATGGGTGCAATAGATTATTTCTAGGAGTACAATGGATTACTAATTTGGGAACAATTTAGATGAACTTCCAAGAACTATTCATGAGATTTCAATTAGAAGGAAAGATAGTAGAGCTAAGAGGATTTAAGGAAAAGTCCCCACAAATGGTAAGATCTCATCAAATACAAAAGTTTATTAAGAAAGGATATGATGGATTTATGGCCCAATTATGTTCATTAGAATCCTATAAATCTAATGATACCACACATATAGATTTACAAGTAATTATTGACCATCAATCGATGGTTTTTAGATATATGCCTAAAGGAATTCCTCCTACAAGGGATCATGAAAATTCCATACAACTAGTTATAGGGAGCTAGCCACCCAACATCAGGCTTTATAAGTACCAACATATACAAAAAATTGATATCAAAGAGATTGTTGAGGAGATGCTAGATGCAATAATTATCAAGCATAGCCAAAGTGTTTTCTCATCTCTCATGGTGATGGTGCATTTAAGAAGGATAAAACTTGGCACATGTTCTTGGACTATAGAATGCTCAACATGTACATAATCGAGGATAAGTTTCCTATTCTAGTCATTGATGGTTTTCTAGATTAATTGAATGGATCTATGTATTTTACAAAGTTAGATCTTAGATCAGGTTATCACCAAATTTGAATTAAGGAATAAGATAGTTATAAGACAATATTTAGGACTCATAAGGGTAATTATGAGTTTTTTTTTATGCCATTTGGTCTTACCAATACACCATCTACATTTCAAAATTTGATGAATTTTGTAAGCGTGTGACTAGGTGTAAAGCACAAAACACTTATTAATACGACATTATATCAAAGACAAATCAAATTGAATCAATTCAAAGAAATAATCAAATGAAAGCATCATATTGTTCTCTATCTCCCAAGATTTATTAAATCAAAATGGCTCTCAGATCATAAGTGCACTATGATTGTTAAAATGACAATTGAAAGAATGAGATAGATACTAAAGCAATGATATGGAGTTAAATATAACAATACTAGATGATAAATGAATTAAACTAGCATGAAATGACATGAAACAGATAATTGCAGCTACAAGAGGCAACTATGATATTGAAGCTTGATTGCTGGATTTTGGATGCTTGAATGCTTGATGCTTATTCCTGTAGAGTAAGAGTGCAAAAGTTAGATTATCTAGATCCTTTTCTTGGCTCAATGAGGCTTTATTTATAGATTTTATGGCTGTAGAAATGCATAGGGAAGACATTAAGAGGCTTGGATTCAATCTAGAGGATTGAATGGTGAAAGATGGAGGAGATTGAGAGAATTTTGGTGATTGTATCTACCCATGAAAACACTAGGCAAGAGAAGAGGAAGGATTGATGGACGAGGATTGAGAGAAGAATTTGGAATTTGTCTCCAATTTATCTCCAAAACTTCCCGTGAAGTTTCAAAGCATTAATTGTGACAATTTTTAGACATAGATTAGACATAGGATATCTAATTCATTTTTGAGGAATTATAGATGGAATATTCCTTATGCTTTAATTAATATATTTTCATTTATTTAAATTAGCAAAAGAAGGATAAATAATTTAATAAAATGAACTATAGAAGTTGTTTATTAAATTAAACAGAAGAATATGCTAGTTAATCAAGAAAGCGTTTTGATCTTTATTTAATTAATTTAAGATCGATGTGATAGATTGAAATGGGGATTTGATAATTAAATCAAGCAAAGTATTTAATTTTGTTTATTTAATTAAGATTGATTTAAATGTGAACTATATAAATAAATATTTCTATTTATTCAATAGTAGAGGAAATTAGGATAATTAATCAAATAATTCGTATTTAATTAATCAGATGCTCTAGACCATTTTTAGGTGTATACATTTTTCCCCTCTTCGAAGTGATGTTTTTATGTGTTGCTTCGAAGAAAATGTTGTTGCTACTGTCAGGATCGATGATAAAAAAATAATTTCGTATGCCCCAGACATGCCCTAGACATTGATTTTTTAGATGATTACTGATAATATGCCCCCTCAGGAGATAAATTAGTGATTTGATGTTTTTTGGAATTTTTGGAATTTTTATGATTTTTTGACGATTTGTTTGATATGATGATGAAATAATTTATCTCCCAACAAATGATGAAGAAATATAGCTCGCATTTGAGTTTTAATTAATTTCCTGGATAAAATTAATCAAAAGATAATAAAACCCACCAAAAATACCTTTCCAAAAATTATATATAGTCCAAAAAGGTCATTTTCCAATTCATTTGCACTTTTTGAGTTTAAAAAACCTTGTGATAGAGACTTTTCAGCCAGCTAGAGCAAGATGCCTATCCCCTACCATACTCACCGTTTTGAGCGTGTTCGACGTCACCGACAGCCGACCGCATATGGACCTCCAGTATGTACCCCCTAACCTCCTCATAATTCGTGCACTTTTGTTTTTTATGCATTTTAGTTATTTAGGCATTTTTTGCTTGTTTTAGTGCTTTCAAGCCGCACTATAGTGCTTTCACTCCGGTGTAGCACTTCCAATAGGTCGATTAGCACTTGCATTAAAAACTCTAGCACTTCCATAGGATAATGTACTGCTTTCGTTAATATAGCGCTTAGGATTTAAATTTTAGCGCTAGAATACCGAATTGTAGCGCTTTGAGAGTTTTAGCACTTCGATTTGGTTAAGTAGCACCTTCATGGTTTGTTCTAGTGCTTTGATGGACTGTTGTAGTGCTTAGATGCAGAAAAGTAGCGCTTAGGGACTTTTAGCACTTCATATGCCTGTTATAGCGCTTCAGAGTGCTAAAATAGCATTTTCGAGATTTATCAATTTGGGTGCCTGATTTAGCGCTTTTGACCGATAAAGTAGCGCTTTTGGGATTTAGTGCTTCGGGTGCTTGTTTTAGCGCTTTTATGTCAAAATTTAGGATTTTGGCTTAGATAACCTTGATTTCATCACTTCTGATCATGTCCATTCTTCGGATTGGTATGATTGACAATCTAAATTGTTGATGTTGGATTGTGATGATTTAAATAAGACTAGTTCTCATGATAGGCGAGAAGAAACCCTATTTATGATGATCCTCATGATAGGCGAGGAGATGATTCAATATTTGATAAATCTCATGATAGGAGAGATTAGATACTGTTTGATGAACCTCATGATAGGTGAGGTTTGTTGATGTTCGCCCATGAATTTTAATCGAAAATTCATACCAATTTTTTGGAATAGACTTGATAGTAGGATGACATTTTATTTCTTGACATAATTCAGTAATTGTAAATTTTTCATTATGATGATAGGAGAATTTCGGTACTCTCCAGATGCAAGAGAGATTTCCATGGACCACAGACTTGATTCCTCATCTGACACCAAATGAGCTTCAGGTGATAGGCCGATGTGGTTTGACCAGCCTACTTGATATGCCCCAGATTAGGATTAATCAAAGTTTGTTGACTACTTTGGCTGAGAGGTGGCACAGTGACCACAAAACCTTTCACCCACCCACTGGTGAGATGATAGTCACACCAGAGGATGTGTGGTAGATTCTGCATATTCCATTCATGGGGGAGATCATAGTATATGATTCCCATGGGACTGGCAGTAGAGATGCTCTTCACAAAGTATTTCAAGATTAGAACATTGCAGGTCCAAGCGTTCAATGGCAGAGGATTGTTGATTCGTATGTGATACTACCAACAGTGCTAGGTGGATTCATTGGAGGTTTCCTTTGCCCTGATCATAGGTCAAAGGGATTCCTCATTAGCTGGGGTAGGACTCTTGAGAGTATGATGGTACATGGTACCAAGTATGCATGGGGGATGTGCATGTTGGCACATCTCTATCATGATTTTCACTCAGTTGTGTACCTCAGAGTGTGGAGCTTATTAGCAGGGATGACCCTATTATAGGTGTGGGCATGGGAGCATTTTTCTATTGCTCGGCCATTTCCAATTGCAGTTAGACCACCAGGTAGACCTTATGTGCTCAGATACAGATGTCAGTTTACATAGGCCCGGATGGGCAAGTTAGAGCACTGGAGGTGGGTCTTCGACGATACAGAGACAGTTACTTGGCATCCATACCTCGACTGTGAGTAGTGGGATGAGGATGATGCAGTGTTGGGATTTCTCTGTGATTCCATGTATCTCATCGGCCGGACACCATTTGTTCTAGAGAGATTTCTGCTCTATAGAGTATACAGACAATATGGCATCATGCAGTGCATGCCACAAGGGGTAGCCCATTATGCTAGATGGCAGATGGTTATTCTTGATTAGGGGCCCTGTTTATCATATGATGCTATAGTAGAGGGATACAGGGCATTGTATCCATCACCCTGGGACATGCAGAGAGACATTGTAGAGGCACCTATCACTGAGGAGTATGTCATATTCCTGCCCTTGGTTCCATATCCTCACATCACCATTCCAGATGAGCCAGTGCCGCTACCAATAGAGGAGGATGTGGCAGAGGGTTCTGCACAGAGGAGGGTGATACTTCGGTAGGCAGTAGCATAGAGAGTGGTAGTGACGATAGCAGCAATGATGATAGTGATGGTGGTAGTGGAGGGGATAGAGGGGTAGGACCAGCCATTAGCAGCGCTCCATCATTTAGTAGGCCTTGCAAGAGGTGAGCAATGGATTAGCAAAGACAAATTGTAGGTCTCCAGGCACAGGTTCAGACACTGCAGGGGCAGTTGGTATAGGCTCGGGGTTTGCTTGTTCAGACCTAGAGTCAGATGCAGGCCCAAGCACAGGCTCATGCTCAGGCTTTATCGTGGGTGTAGGGATAGTTGGCCACTATACAGAGATAGGTGGCCACTTTGACATCCAAGAGAGACAATGCTCGACAGATTGCTGAGAGGGCACAGGAGACAACGGAGACTCTCTAGAGAGTGGCTGATGGTACCTCGGTGGCAGACTACATGAGAGAGGTTTTGCAGGCTGGCCAAGAGGAAGAGTTCTACAGAGGCCGATATCATGATGCAGTGCCTCCTGAGCATAGAGTCAGTTATGCCACATCGAGATCTAGATGGACTCACACGCAGACAGTGAGTGAGGGTGTGACATAGCCTCCATGCAGAGATCCCAAAAATCCTAGTCCCTCCAAGGGTGGTGGTGGTACAGGTCCTGTTGGGCCTACACACTCTGGTAGTAGTAGATCGTAGATGCTATTGTGATGATGTATATTACGATGTAGCTCATTGTGGATGATGTATTTTTATTCCAGACTTCATTGTATACTTGACACTTGATGATATATATATGAGATGTAGTTGATGTGATATGATGATGGTTTATGATTTCTATGTGATGGATGTATTTATTATGTGATTTATGTGATGATTTTATTTCAAATGTGATGATGCAATGATGAATGTTTTTATTTTGTGCAATGATTTTATGATAAATGTATATGTGGATTATATGATATGTGGATGTATGACGTGATGTAAATGTATGGACGGATGGATAAATGATTTTTATTTTTAAATGAGATGATGATAAATGATGATCTTATGATGAATGATAATGGATGGATGTAATGAGAATAATGACATGATTTTATTTATTAAATGTATGGATGGTAAATGATGTAATGAATGTTTTTATGGAAAAAAATGAACCTGATGTATTTATGGTACAATTTAATTCATAATTGATTTGATGTATGATGAAATGGTGAAATTAAATGATGAGATGATGACTCCTACATTTTTTTGATGATGATTTTTGGATTTATGTCAAGTATACTCAGTCTTATTTGTAGATTAGATAATCATTGATTGGAATCCTTTATGCAACAAATACTCAAAAGATAATGAATATGATGAATGCAATCTAATTTTAACATGCAACTAAATGCAAAACAATTGTCATTTTAATAGTACTTTTGTGCCTTTTTGTCATCATAGAGCTTTATTGGATGTTGAAAGTGAATACAAGCGTCAATGGTATGTGTTAGACCAATGACGACCTAAGTAATTCTTTCATTTTTATTGCAATTGAACACAAGCATCTAGGTATGATTTAACCGAGATGACCTGAGCATTCATTGTGTAAACAGGCAGTGGTTAATCATTTCAATGTGTGAATTCTGAATGTCATCGGTGATACATTTGGATAGCACATCCCCTGACAATTCATACATTTATATGATTAACTTATAGACAACAGATAATAAAAACATCATTCTTCTTTCTTGTTCCTCTAGTTCAATACATCATTGAGGTACTCCAAAGAAATGATAATCAAAAGTACAATTTATCCATTATTTACTTAGAGTGTTTCATTCAGTATTCAGATTTCAGGTCATCCATCCTGATTTTGTGATGTTATTTGGATTTTCGAGATTTTGAACCAAAGACCTAACCTAGTAACCTATCTTAGGGATCTCGGGGGCTGATCAAAGATTAGCCTTGCCTACGTTACACACGCAGAGACCACATAGTTCAATTGACACAGACCTATGTTTTTGGATGTTGCTTTTTCAGACTTACCTTTTTGAGATTTTTTTTGGATTTTCGATAGTGGTATGGATGGTTGATGCTTTTCTAACAATGATTGATATTGCGCTTTGATTTTTGTTTTCATTTTTCTTGCTATACTGTTGTTTTTCCCTTTGGTGACATTGATGTTTTTGTCGCCCCTAGTGATATCTAGATGTTGCCCCCAAACTTTGGAGTATAGTTGACTATTTGAAAATGATTTTGATATGGATGCCAAGATGGTAAGACGATTGACATGATATGAAATGATACTGACTGCCGAACTAATGATCCTGATATATATCAAAAATAGATTGGAAAGTTGATCTTAGAATCACATACGACGCCTGTTTCCAGGTTTTCACCATATGCTTTGATTACACTCTTCATGTTTTTTTTTTGTCTTTTTCTTTCTTTTTGTAGTTTTGTGTTGCCAAGATGCCTGTTTGCCAGGTTTTCATCAAGGAAACAATTTTTAGAAGTTTGACCCATGCACTAGGAGATTCAAGCATAGAATTTTCGGAGATGAATACTATTGATAGGTTCATCAAACAAATCCCCTTTTGACATTGATAGCTGACATGCTCCTGATCCATACACTGGTATGACGACAAAGGGACCAATCCAGCTAGGCTCAAATTTCCCTTTCTTCTCTCTATCTTGCTGATTCCTAGGGTTTTCCTTTAGTACCAAGTCACCAACCTGAAAGACCCTTGGTTTTACCCTATGGTTGTAACTTCTTGACATCCTCTATTGATATGACGTTAGATGATTAACAACTTGCTGATGATGCTCATCCAACAACTCTAGTTCCTACAATCTAGAGACCCTATAGTATTCATCCGAAATGATACCTTTGAGTGATACACATAGGGATGGAATCTCAACTTCAATGGCCAATATGGCTTCTGACCCATATACCAAGGCATATGGTGTAGCTCCCATTGGTGTTCTGATACTTGCTCTATAGGCCCATAGTGCACAGCTAAGTTGAACATGCCAATCAGGTCCAACATCGTTAACTATCTTTTTGAGAATTTTGAGTATTGTTTTGTTTGAGGCCTCTGCTTGGCCATTCCCTTGAGGATAGTATGGTGTTGAAAATTGATGTTGATTACATAGCTCTTAGACATCTTGATTATTGAAAGGTCATCCATTATCAATGATAATGGATTGAGGGATTCCATACCAACATATTATGTAGTTCAAAATGAAAGAGGAGATCTTCTTCCCAGTGATGGTAGTAAGAGGTACTGCTTCAATCCATTTTGTGAAATATTTTGTAGCTGTTATAATGAACTTGTGTCTATTGGATGAGGATGGATTTATTTTTCCTACCAGATCCAGGCCCCATTGATAAAAAGGCCATGTCGATGTGAAGGGATGCAGTTCTTGTGCTGGTGCATGAATTAGATTGCTATGAATCTGACACTTTTGGAATTTCTTAACAAACTGATAGGATTCTTTCTCCATGCATGGCCAATAATATCCCAAACGGAGGAGTTTCTTAGCTAGAGTTATCCCACTTGAGTGAGTGCCACAAATACCCTCCTGAACCTCTCATAGGGCCATTTCAGACTCGTTGTGTTCTAGACATCAGAGTAAAGTACCATCAAGACCTCGACGATAAAGTATGTCATGCGGATTGGCGGATGAAGTTTCGTTTTTGGTTCCTAGATAGATTAGGAGGATGGACATCATTTTTCAGGTAAGCATAGATCGCTTCATAGATGGAGGTTTTTGTGGTTTTGATATGGCATATGGTAGCAGATTCTAGATTATAATGGGAAGGACGTGACACTTGTTCTACCATAAACTCATAACAAACACGCTTCTCAGGAAATTGTAGTAATGAATCAATTGTAGCCATAGTATCTGCAGCTTTGTTCTCAGCTCTTGGAATTTGATCAAACTTAATACTGACAAAGGATTGTTTTAGATTATATATTTGTTGCTTGTAGGGCATCAAATTTCCATCTTTTGTTTGATACTCATCATTTACTTGATAAATAACTAGTTGAGAATTCCCATATACCTGTAAGTCCGTTATCTTCCACTAAATTGCTATTTTGACCCCAATGATTAATGCTTCATATTCTGCCACATTATTTGTACACTAGAACATTAATCTATATGATTTTGGAATGGTGTGTCCTTGTGGAGAGATGAACAAGATTCCTGCTCCTAATCTGCACTGTGTATATGACCCATCAAAATATAATACCCATTATTGGGGCATTATTGTCAGAATGTCTACATCCCGAAACTCCATTGTCATTGGTCGATCATCTAGTAAAGGAGCCTCTACTAATCGTTTAGTGATTGTCTTTCCTTTGATTGCCTTTCTCTCTACATATTGAATGCCAAATTCACTTAATAGCATGACCCACTTTGCCAGTCTACCTATCAAGGCAGCTTTACTGAGTAGATATTTTAAAGGATCAATTTTTTCTATCAGTTTAATTGTATGAGTTAGCATGTAGTGTCTCAGCTGTTGAGTAGTGAATACCACCGTCAAGGAAGATTTCTCTATGAAAGTGTAATTGGTTTCATATCCATTCAAAATATGGTTGATATAGTAGATAGCATGTTCTTTTCCTTCATAATCCTCTTGTGCTAAAAGTGCCCCCAATGAGATATCTATCATAGAAATATACAATATGAGAGGCCTTCCTTCTGTTGGTGGCATGAGAATGGGTGGTGACATTAGATATTGCTTGATTTGATTGAATGTTGTTTCACACCCCTCATCCCACTTGAAAACTATATTTTTAAGCAATAGATGATTAAAAGGATGACTTTTATCCGCCAGCTGGGAGATGAATCTTTTGATTGATTGGAGCATTCCCTGTAGTGATATGAGTTGAATTATATTCTTACAAGGTGGAATCTCCATAATTGCTTTGACTTTTTCTAGATCCACTTCAATGGCTTTTTCCGAGACAATGTACCCTAATAGTTTTGCTGATGTGACCCCGAAGACACACCTCTTGGGGTTTAATCTGACATTGAATTTCTCCATCCATGTGAAGATTTGGCCTAAGATATGCAGATGTCCTTCCCTTCTACTATATTTTGCCAAAATTTCATCCACATAATCTTCCATGAAGGTGTGCATCATATCATGGAAGATTGTCATCATTTCCCTTTGATAAGTGGCTCCTACATTCTTTAGACCAAATGGCATGACGTTCCAGTAGAAAGTTCCCCATGGACATGTAAAAGTCGTCTTTTCCTAATCTTCTGGGGCTATTTTTATTTGATTGTATCTAGAGAAACCATCCATGATTGACAACATGGCATGCCCTACCGTCAAGTCCATGATGATGTATATATTTGGTAGTGGAAAATCATCCTTCAGGCATGCTTTATTTAGGTCCCTAAAATCTATACTTATTTTGATGCTATTGTTCGGCTTTGAAATAGGTACCAAGTTTGATATCCATTCGGTATAATCTATAGACCGTATGAATCTAGCATCCAATAATTTCTTTAGCTTTGTCTTTACCATCAATGCGATGTGGGGATGCATTTTTCTCAATTTCTGCTTGACAGGCTTGATTCTTGCAGGCAAAGACAAGTGATGCATGAGTACCTGGCATATCAGAATATGACCAAGCGAATTTGATGCTTCTTTCTTTAAAGAATTTGATGAATTCTGGTCTTTCTTGTTCTGTCATGGATTCTGCTAGATGTAGGATTTTTGCCTTATCTTCAGTGCCGATATTCACAAATTGCGTTGGTTCCACTAGGA
>CM021108.1:55513874-55544294 GCA_007115665.2 Sequoiadendron giganteum | reverse complement strand
TAAAATATGCCTTTCTAAAATTATATTAGATATTATTTCATTCTTACTCATAAATCCACTACATTTCCTTGAAGAAAACTTTAAATGTAAACCATGAAGCATTAAAACTAATTTTAAATGTAATATACATATTTAATTGAGGCATATATTAAGGAATATACACATTTGCATGTATTAATTTCTCATAATTTTTGTATATCAAAAAATACACTGTCAATGAAAAATATTACAATAGTGATGGAAGAGCATCTTGAAAATATTCCCATTTGTCAATACTTGTAGCAATACATGTAGGGAAATAATCCTCCCATTTCTAGCCCAGATCATGAAATATATTGTACAAGAAGAATCAAAAGGAGTTGCTGCCCAGTTTCTTTTCTCCAATCCACCTCATCTGGCCCAGTTATTTGAATTCCAAAATGCTTCAAAACATATACATACCCTACTCCCTATGAAACACATGGGTAGTAGCCTCTTCGTAGTTGTGTACTCTCATAAGAATTTGGTCCAAAAATAACCTGCAAAAGCCTGTCAATCTTGTTATGCCTTGCATAACCACCCCATCTTTTGCCTTGGTCAAAATGGGTCCCCCTTTTTCTTTTCGTCCTTGTTTTTTTTCCAAACAAAGTTTGGAGTATTTATTTTCCATTAGTTTTTTTTTTTCTTTGGTTTGTTCTATCGGAACCGGAACCAGAACTAAATTGGGTTTTGAAACTTGTTTCAAAGATTGATTCTGATTCCCATCTCGACGGTCTTTTTGTTTCCTTTTTGGTTTGTCTTTGTCGGAGCTGGAACTAGAGTGAAAGTTAAGTCTGAATTTATTCATGGTTCCTAAATCAATTCCAATTTTGCCTCCACCTTTTTTTTTTTTAGACTTAGGTTTTTTGTTAAGTTTTCTCATTTGGGTATTTGTGATTTTGTTTTTGTCGTTTGTTTCACTCTCTTCTTTGTTGGCAGAATCAGAGCTTGAATGGGAACCGGATTCAAAGTTGGATAACATTTTTAAATCATTTCCCACTCTGATTCCACTCCCGTCATTTTGATGTTTGACTTTACTGAAGCCGTACTGCAGTAATGTGCCAGTTCCCTCTGTAGTTCCAACTCTGATCTGCCACATTTACGGCATTGATTACAGGTGCCATGCATGCGTGAAGCTATAGTTTTAACCTTAATTAGGGATTAACTAGAAGTTATTATCATTTTTTAAAGGATCAAGAGTGAAGTAGAGTTGTAGTGGAGCGTTTGGATGTGTGATTCGATCGAAAGGGAGATAATCACATGCATAATCATCTCAGAGGGTTAACCTATTTATTTTTGTTTGAGGTAGGGTTTTTGTTCTTCTCTTTTGTTTTGTTTCAAATTTTTTTCACTTTGTGTGATCATTGGTTTCTCACGATTTCATGACTCTCGGTTCTCTTGTGAGTTCATGTTCTTCATGTTTCTAACTTTCGTTCTGTGTTCTTGTTTTTGTTTTGTTTCTTCTTGCGTTTTGGTTGCTCATTTGTTTGTTTTTATCACGGTCATTTTCATGTTTTAATCATGACCGTATCGTGATGCGTTGGTTTTTAAATGGTGTGATTAGTTACTATTTTTACATTGGTAGGGTTTAATTATTATGGTTTTTCTTAGGAATCTGGTTGCGCATTAATCTGATTAGTTTGAATGGGGCTAAATTCGTGCCCTAATTGTTTGAAATCAAGGGTTTATGAATTAGGGGTTTGACACATTTTTGTTTTAAATATGATGCCCAAATTATTATGGTTTCCTCACGGTCATATGGGGATGGTATTGTATAGGTTATTTTTAAGCCTCTTTCATTTTGATATGACCTAGTCCTTAGATCATGATGTTATTTATCATCCTATTGAAATCACTTATGACGTCATGATTTTTTTTAAGCGGAACCAGAACCGGAATCGATTTTGATCTTGAACCATGTTTTATAATAAGTATTGATTTTGTTTCCATCCCATCTCTGACTCCACTTAAGGTAAGAAGCAGGCTTTCAAAATATTGATAACTCAGTCAAAGCCAGAACTGGAACCAAATATGAAATTGAAAATTCTTCATGAAACCAAATTGGTTCTCGTTTCGATTCCAATTCTGGTTACCATCCAACTCTAACTCTGGTCCCACTTTATTATTATTACAAGCTCAATGCCAGTTCTACAACTGATCCGGGTAGTGTTTTTAAAAGAGACTGCTTAAGATGTTTTCTTCCTCGTTTCGCATCCAGTCTGTAGGAGGATAGGATCTTTAAGTCATATTTGGTTATATTTATTATAGATCTAATTTGGGGTTTTGTTGCAGGAAGTTAAAGAATGTTAGGAGTATTAGGAGAAGCTACTCAGAGGAGTCAGCCTATGGAAACTTCGAAGGCAACAACTAAGCCTAAGAATATTAAATTGGAACAGTTGCCTTATACCTTAAGGTATAACCATAGGGGTTCTGTTGTCACTGTTAGCAAGGTGGAATTTGATTGGGCTGATATAACTGACACCAATCAAGGCCCATTCAATTATGAGGATCTACACTCAAAAAAATTTACTAAGGATGTAATAGGGAGAATTGGAATAATAGTTGAGTCTGGTTTGGCTCATATCACTGTGTTCCCTCTATCCATCCAATTCTCAAAATTGATAATGACAGCAGCTGGAGCTTACAATCCCGCCACCAGACAATGTGTAGATTCATAAGACAATGTGATTATAGACCTAACTCCTCAAATGTTTCAACTTATGTTCAATGTCCCTGATCTGAAAAACCTAGCATAGCTAAATGAAGCAAAGGCTTTGGAGATGTATAGGAAATACAAAGAGACCAATAGGGTGCACTTAAACAAGAAATGGTTAAGAAAAAAGAAGAACTCCTTGACAAAGCTCTTAGATCAACCAAAGAGGGCAGAATTTTACAAGGAGGTATCAGATCTTAAAATGATGTTGTCTAGATTTTTTGGAAAGAGGGATGCATTTTATTTCAAGGAATGGATGTTTCCATTCATTCAAAGAATCTTTGATGGCAAGCATCTATTTGATTGGCCTATGATTATCTCAGATACCATACATGATCAACTAACCAGAATAAGGGAAACTAAGAGCTTCTTTATGACCTCTTATGTTATCTATGTAGCAGATAGAGGTGGCATCTTTCCAGGGTTAAACAAAGTGGGAATATTGGGGGAAGCTGATGGGCAAAGGAGAGTATGGGATCATTGTGACCAGCTATCCCTACAAATTTTTGAAACACATTTTAGAAGAGTTAATGATGCATTTTTATATGTAGTTATTAACCAGCCTAATGGAGATGCGGGATATAGATTAAAGCCAGGAGGCCATGGCATTTATTATAGAATGGGGGTGTTGGTATATCCAGTACCCCAAGTTTACTTATTTCAAGGTTGGCTGAGTTTGAGGGTCATCCTCACTTGCTCCCCAGGTGCTGCAGCAATAGGATGGTTTTGATGGAGTTTTTTTATTAGGCTTTGGGGGTCAATGTCAGGTTTGGGATGAACCAAAAACTAGGTTGTCACAAGTTCCCCATGCAATTGGGTGAGTACAACTACCCACACCTTGTGGGAGCTAAGTTCACTTGTAGTGAGTTGATACAATTGAAGTTGGGATTATATACTACCTGGAAGCACTTCGATCCAAAGAAAAAGATGAATGCTTTGTTGGCTTCATTCTTTGAAAAGCATTTCAATCTACTGGAGGACATTTGGGGTCATCTCCAAGATGAATATGACCTGAGGGAGAGGAATTATTAGAGGTTACCTATCTTACTTATGGTAGAATTTGGGGTCAAAGTTGAAATTCCTAGTACATTATTAGATGATGGGGTAGAATTGGATCCATCATATGAATCATTGAACATAGGTACCAAAAATTCTGACCTGGTAGATTGAGATGCTAAGGAGATAATTGATATCAACCAAATAGGGAGACCAGTCTTGGATAGGAGTATCCACTGGGTTGTTCTTAGAGCTAAAACTCCTGGGGGTCTAACTCCTAAGAAATGGAAAGGATATAAGAGAATCAAAAGGAAAATGCCTCCCAAGGAACCCTTGGAATTCTTCCCTTCTGATATTGAATAATTTGAGCCTTAAGCTCTGACCTAAGATTTGTCTGGAATACATGAGGAGGATTCCACAATAGGACTTGTGCCATCAACACCATTAATAGGTGAATCATCTACTCAAGTCCCTCTTACAGAGCAATGGGTTGGAGAGATGCCTAAGGGGACTCTTCATGACATAGCTGAAACCTTAAAGGGAAAGGAAGTGGAGATGGAGATTGTTGATATTCAAATAGATTCTCATGAGACCTTATCAAGAAAGGATGCACAAGAAAAGATGCCTCTAGAGGAGGAAACTAAGCATGTATTAACAGAAGAGGATCAATGGGCATTGTTTGAGGAAGCAAAGAAAGATTTAGGTGCTAAGGCACATGTAGAAGCTATGGAAAAAAAAAGGAAATAGATCCTAAGGCACAAGCAACAAAATCAAAAGGAGCATGAGCTCAAGACAAAGGAAGAAAATGATAAGCTAGAGATGGTGCAGAAGATCCATGATCTAGAGGACGAAAAGGCTAAACAAAGGAGAGAAAAAGAAGCCCTTGAGGCCAAATTGAAGCTAATTGAAGAATCCTACAAGAAAAAGGAGGAAACAGAACACCTGCAAAAGGAGAAAGATGTTGAGGAACTGGCCAAGCAACAACAAAAGGAGAATGAAGCATCAGATAGACTCAAGGCTTTGGAAGAAAAAAGAAACAATCTAGTTGAGGAGAAAAGGTTGGAAGAAGAAATATTGAAAAAGGAACAAGAGGATAAGAGGGTGCAAGAGTAGAAGGACAAAGAAGAAGCTGAAAATCTTGCACAAGAAAATGTAGAGGGAGAACAACAGAATGTACAAGAGGTTGATTCTCAACTTAGGGTTAATATTCTACAACCATTATCCTCTACAACTGTTGCCTCCTCTTCTACTGTAATGGCCACTACTCCAAGTGCTCCTACCTGGTTGAATCTTGATCTTCAGAAGAGACCAATAATGCCCTCACAACCTCTTAATTGGGATAATTTTCTATAAGGTCAAATCTGGATTAGTAACACATGCAAGTTAATAAAAACATCAAACAATCAAATGCAAAGGAGAAACAACTAAAAATGGAAGAAACTAGAAAGATCTCACCCATTCCTATGCTCCATGACTGATTTCCATTGCACCTCCCTGGCTCTACTGTGATAATGGATGCCCTCAGACTCTATATGTGAGCAAATCCTATAAAAATCTAGCCCTAGACAAAGCTTTGAAGGATTTATGTTGAAAACTCTATGCAAAACTAGAAATTTAATTCTATTATGCAAGTAATAATAAGCCTAAAAGATGATATGAGAATGCCAATAATGAGATTAATCAAAAATAATAATAAATTAAGAGATCCCAAAAATGAGATCAAGATTGTCATTTTCTAGAAAATGCAATCTTGAACGAACGAACAAGATGAGAAATTGAGAAATGCCCTAGAATCCATGGTCAAGATTCAAAGTGACAACTCTCAATTAGGGTTAGGGCAACAATCCCCAAATGTGTGGACAATTTTTCATTTGATAAATTAAATCAATGGTGGAGAATAAATGTGACCTTGAGATGAAATTAGTAAAAATCAAGAGATAAGGAAATGAGATTTTTAGAAAATCAGTAATTTTAGCAATTACTTGATTTGTAGAAGAATAATTCCATTTTGAATTAAATTACCTCAAAATATGGATTTTCTGAGATAATGAGTAATTGATTTTTGAAATTAATTACTAAAAGAAGAATCGTTTAACTATGTGAAGTCATTTTTAAATAAATTACTTTATTTAAAAAGAGGGAAATGTCACATAAGGCAATTAAATAATTAATAATTATTATTTAATTTAGAAGAGGCAGTTAATTATTAATTAAATTAATGAATCTATTTAATTATGAGAGGATTTAGGAATTAGTGACATATTAAATAAATATATTAAAATATACTTATTTAATAATCAGGAGGACATTAATGATAAGGGTTAATTAAATAAACCAGAATTTATTTAATTGTAAGAAGACTTTGATAATTAGTGACACATTAAATAAATCATTATTTATTTAATAATCATGAAGAATGCAAGATCATGAGTTAATTAAATAATTAATAATTATTTAATTAATAGTGAATGTGGGTTAGAAATATAATTACAAAGTTATAATCATGTTATGATGAAAGGTGGTAAAATAGTGGTCACAGGCCTAAGTCATTTTTAGGTGTCACATTTTCCCCTCTTTGTCATAATACAACTTGTCGCATTGTGGCAAATAAAACAAGTCCAGAATATGCCCCAGTGAAGGTACGGAGTGCCTATGCCCCCTCAGGGAAAAAATCGAATTTTGACCCGAGGTCGGAAAAATTTGGAAAATATCTCGACTAATTCAATTAATGACTAGAAAAGTGATGGCGTGATCCGATTCAAAAATGGAGGATGCTAAGTTAGCCAAAATTTCAGTCAAAAGTGGTCAAATGAGCCTCCAGTACAACCTACTAGGTCAAAAACCCTAATTTTTCAGCCTATAAATAGGTTGAAAATGTCAATCCAAGTGTCATTTGCTCATTTGTTATATAGAAATTTCAGAAATTAGAGCTCCGAGAGATGATGGCGATTCCAGTGAATACCCACTATCGATACCGCGTGTGGACATTCCGACGACCCAAGGGCATAGAGGCACTGGTAAGTACCCTATCCCCCTTGTCAATTTTTCAATTTAATGCATTTATTAGGGTTTTAGGAGGGGTAATCACATGCGTTGTGACACAAATGATGTCGTGTAAATTGCAAATGCCTTTACGTTCGATGCATTTTCTTGCGTCACGATGCAAGTGCGATGGGTAGGTCAGGGTTTTTTGTTTGATTGCGCATCTGAAAGGGGAAATGACACAATCACCAGGTTGCGATGCAAGTGAGGCTTTTGCAATGCATATGCCATTTTGCGATGCCATTGTCAAGTCGAATGATGCATTTGCCACATCACAACGCAATTGTCAAGCCAAATGACGCATTTCTTGTTAGGTTGCACATTTTATAGCTAGAAAAACACATTCGTTGTTAGATTGTGCATTTACTGGTCAAAACGATGCATTTGACATATTGCAATGCAAGTGTCATGCGCAAAGCCGTAATTCACTAATTGTGGCGCATTTCTAGTCAACACGACACAATTGTCGTTGACCAGAGTTAACTTTTGTTGACCCCGTGCCAAGATTAGGTTGGATGCACCCTTGACTTCCCAGTAGTAATAACCTTTCAACAATGTTGTCCAATATGGGCTGATCCTTGGCCTTTCTTGTGCAGAGTTGGCTTGTGCTGATTTACACCCGAGAGTTTAGGCCGACGACATACGCCTTTAGAGATCGCCTGAGCGATAGATAAAGACAATGACTAATGGCACTAGGTATGTATCATATCACCTATATGCCCATTATTTGAGAAAATAGGGGTTTGATGATAGCGCTTTGTGAGAGGTGGCACTTAGAGACCTACTCATTTCACTTTCCTACTGGAGAGGCGACAGTGACCTTGGAGGACGTCTACCGTATTCTCTGTATTCTAATTAGCGGAGAGAGAGTTATATATGATCCGCACCGAGGGCAACAGGACCTATCAAAGATGTATGAGGATGTTGATGGTGCCCAATTGGGCATGGATGGTTATGAGATTGGTTGGGATGTTGTAGCTAACCGGTTTCCTAGGTGGGATGCTATGCTAATGATACTGATTGTTGGATTACTGATTCCAGATCGTCGTGGTCATGGATTTCCCATTGGATGGGGGGATGTATTGGTCCAAATGTGAGCACAGAGGATATTTTTTGCTTGGGGGCCTTGTTTGTTGGCCATGTTATATCATCAGCTGCATGAGGTTGTTTATCACCAGGGCCACAATATCAGTTGTGGAACTACCTTGCTCATGATCTAGGTATGGGAGTGTATTCCCATTTTTTGACCACCAGTACAGATGCAACAGCTGGGCGATGGGATGCCATACGTCTACCTATATGCGGGGTCAGTTAGCCAAACTCATGTGGAAGATACCGAGTATTGGTGTCATCGGATTGATACGATGATTAGTTTTTTCTGGAGGCCTTACAAAGATTGTGGTCAGTGGCCCAATGAGGATGGCCATTTATCCTTTTACAGATAGTTCTGATATTTGATTGGCCACATGGTATAGACCCAATAGACTATTGAGATGTACCTTCCCCAGTGGGTACTATGATAGTTCAGAGAGCAGCAAGATGTGCTAGTAGGCACGACAGAGTATTCTCGGTCTTCCAGGGAGACCATGTGGGGGCTACCCATATCAGTGACAATGGTTGAGTAGTAGGTTGATAGTTTAGTTGCAGTTCAGTGGGTGTGGAGAGGGGGTCTAGCAGATCCACGGACATCTACTGATTTTGATGCCTGGTGGCAGATTCACAGGCCCATCCTATTGATAGATCTAGATGGTCCACCACTAATAGATTAGAGGTCAATCATTCCATGGGTACTGAGGAGAGGTCAAGGTGGTAGAGATGGAGGTAGAGATGGCAGAGGGGCCAGGGGGAGACATGGAGGCAAGGGAGATGGAGGCCGAGGAGATAGAGCCCAAGGTGGGGGAGATGATGGGGGTGGAGGAGATGGGAGGGGTGCGAGGAGGAGGAGGGATGGAGGAGGGTGGAGGCAGCCTAGGAGAGTTAGGCAGAGAGTGGGTGGTGTACCATTATCACCCATTTGGTAGGAGGGTGAGGAGAGAGAATAGGAGGTGAGGGATGAAGAGGTCATAGGTGGAGAGGAGGAGGCAAAGGTGAGGGTGGAGGAGATTAGAGGTGGAGAGGAGGAGGTAGAGGTGAGGGTGGAGGAGATTAGAGGTGGAGAGGAGGAGGCAAAGATGAGGATGGAGGAGAGGGCAGAGGAGGATCCATTTGTCGGGGGACACCCTCTTGATATAGATGTGGAGGAGATCCGGGCCGAGGAGGAGGAGGAGGAGGAGGAGGAGGATGAGCCAGACCAGATATTGTGGGAGTGGATGATTTTCAGGGATGATGAGGGTGATAGATCACCCATTTTTCCTATCAATGCCACTATTGATCAGTGGATCATGGATTTGCAGAGCAGACTTGATGCGGCCTCGTCTCAATGGATCAAGATGTCATCTGATGACAAGAGTCAAATCGGTGGGTTACTGAGCTTGCAAAGCTATGCTCAGGGCCGACAAGAGAGATGGCTAGGGAGCTGGATAGGATGGCAGAGAGCAAGGGGAAGTACAGGGTATTATATGAGTAGGTAGTTCCTCTAGAGAGATGGGACCTAGGGTTGTCTCGATCCTACAGTAGGATAGGCCATGGCAGTCAGACACATAGCAGCAATAGATCTCATAGTAGTAGTCATACCAGTGCTGGGGGGTCTACTACATCAGGTCAGTCATTGGGACATAGGTCACACAACTCTCATAGGAATTCATCAGGTCACCGTCACAAGTTAGAGCATTGGAAAAAATTAGTGTCCTCAAGGTAGTAGACAGGGCAGAGTCAACCTCTCGTTATTGATCCTATGGGATCCCAGAGTGAGACACAGGATAGGACGCCTATTCAGGTCACATTTCATTTGATGGGTCAACCACGGCTACATCGCAGTTCACCTCCACGGGATGGAGGAGGGCCATCATAGGACTGAATTTTTAGACACTTGTATATTTTGATATTCAAGCCTGGGAACTCTATTTTTGGGGTATCCTACGACTCTATCCTATGACATGACATTCTTTTTGAGATTATATATATATGCGATGCAGTTTTGATGTGGCCTATATGATGTTACATGTTATGGTATTCTAATGCTTTATTAGATGTTTATGTGATGCTTTTATGATGCTATGAGGTGTATGGATATTATTCTTATGTTTATGAATGAAATTATGGATGTGGTTACATATGTATGCATTATGTAATATAATGATGACGTGATTCTTTATATGCTAATGCATATGTTTATTTATGATGCTTATATGCTGATGCAAATGATGGTATTATGAATGGATGTAAATGATAGTGTTATGCAATGTGAATATGAAATGCTCATGCAATTATGTATGCAACTTTGTTTTTTTGTATGTCACTGGATATCATCAGAGAATGAGAGAAAAAGAAAGCGAAGATTGATGTTAGTGCGAAGAAAGATATGCATGTTAGTGCGGAAATTAGAATCCTTCAAAGCTTTGCTATAGTACTATCCTAGTTATTGCTCTTTAATCATCATTGGAAAAAAATGTCATGATGGCCGACAAACACTATGATATGGCATAGATCAGTAGTGTGCAAGGTCAAACCATCATGTAGATCAACAGTCCCAGAAAAGGATGATCATGACTCATGCAAGGAACACAATTTCCCATAGTCACTTTGTCATGACCAACCGCTAGAAAAACCAATCATGAGATGTCAATGCTTCTCTAAATCCTGATATTAGGAAATCCTTGAGAAACTAGCCACATGATAGTAAGAAAAAAATAGTAAAATCATTGTAATACGTCGATGCTTCTCTAAATCTTGAAGTAAGGACATCCTGGAGAAACTAATAGTAGAGTGATAAGTACACAAGGATAATCATCATGGTATGTCGTGGTTCTTAGGACATAAGGAACTAATATCATGATAGTCATCAAAAGACAAAAAATTTTTGCCAAGTGCTTGCCCAGTGTTTTAATGTGAAGCGATATCAAATTCAGGAAGGACACATCCTGAATGATGTTGATAGCTAGGGGATAGACTCTCATATTTAGGAGAATCCATCAAAATTCTAGATGATGATGATGATGCTTAGGACGGACACATCCACAAGCATAAAGAAATGACAAGAGTTGTTCTTTAGAAGGACACATCTGAAGAAGAACCCAAAATTTTTCCAAGGTGAATTGTCTTGATAGGATTTTGACTACATGTTTTTGCTAACATGCTAAATTGATTGAAAGTGTCGATGAAACAAATTTCTGATAGACTGATAGCTCAATATTGACATAAGATTTGCTTGATTTGAATATAGTTTGACGTGTGTGAAACTAAGGTGCCATGAACCCTAATGATTGATATAGCTCATGTAGGTGATTATGTCAGTACTCTTCATCATCAATCATTCCTTTCAAAGAGACTCAAAGAGAAGAAATTTTGACCTCGATGGGTAATATGGCCTTAGATCCATAGACCAAGGAAAATGGAGTGGCTCCAATGGGGGTATGAATGCTGGTACGATAGGCCCATAAAGAAGGATTAAGTTGTAGGTGCCAATCTCAGCCAGTGTCACTGATGGTCTTCTTCAGAATGCAAAGAATTTTTTTATTTGACTCCTCAGCTTAGTTGTTACCTTGTGGGTAATATGGGGTAGAGAAATGGTGTTGGATGTGGAATCACCCACAAAGTTCACGAACATTCTAATTTTTTAATGGAATTTCGTTATCTATGATGATGGATTGTGGGACAGCATACTGTTAAATAATGTAATTTAGGATAAACTTGGATATTTTCTTACCGGTGATGTAAGTGAGAGGGATGACTTCAATCCACTTAGTAAAATACTTAGTGGCGGTGATTATGAATTTATGGTTGTTAGAAGAGGATGGATGGATCTTACCCATGAGGTCGAGTCCCCATTGTGTGAAATTCCATGGAGAAGTGATCGGTCTCAATTCCTGTGCAGGTGCATGAATTAGGTCACTATGCACCTGGCATTTTCGACATGTTCTAACAAACTGAAGAGCATCTTTTCCAATGTTGGCCAGTAGTATCCAAGTCTGGTGACCTTCCTAGATAATGTTGGACCACTTGAATGAGATCCGCATATACCCTCATGTACTTCTCGTAAAGTCATTTGAGCTTCATCAATGTCGAGATAGTGAAGAAGGGTATTATCAAAGCCGTGGCGGTATAAGGTGTCACTGACGATGGTGTGTCTAGCCGCTTTTCCGATAAAGGACTTCATTTGGTTGTTGGATAGGTTGGGTGGGAGATTTTGGGACTTACGATAGTTGTATATGGCTTGATACCAAGGTGAACTGGGACCAAAAATCTCGCACACCATTTCTGTCTCTGGAATATCGTATGCCAGCATCAACAACTATTCCTCTAAGAATTCAAATTGTGACATATTCTTAGGGATGTCTAAGAGACATCCAATGGTAGCCATTGGATCGACTGCCTTATTTTGTGTCCTTGGGATTTGTTCAAATGCAATCATTTTGAAATACATCAGGAAACTATCCACCATGCATTTGTAAGGAAGCAACTTTTCATCCTTTGTGTCATAGTCATCATTCACTTGGATGATGACTAACTGAGAATCCCCGAATATGAGCAATGTCTGAATTTTCCATTTAATTGCTATCATGAGACCTATGACCAATGCCTCGTATTCCGCAATATTATTTGTACATGGGAAAGAGATCTGAAATGATTTAGGAATTGAATCCCCTTGTGGTGTGATAAATAATATGCCAGCTCCTGAGTCGTGACCAATGTGGGACCCATCAAAGTATAGTTTCCATGGTAAATCTAGTTTTGCATGAAAGATAGACTCGTCTAGAAAATCAGTTATCAGTGGATGAGTGGCTTGGATTGGTGCATCTACCAGTTGATATGCTATTACTTGACCTTTTTTTTCCTTGCACTCCACATACTATATGTCATACTCGCTTAATATCATGACCTATTTCGCCAAACGGCCTGTCATGCTGCTCAACTCAAGAGATATTTTAGTGGGTCAATCTTAGCTACCAAATGTGTTTGGTGGCTTAGCATATAGTGTCTTAGTTTATTGGCCACAAAGACAACTACAAGGCATGTCCATTCAATGGTTGTGTAGTTTATCTCATATCCAATTAGTGTGCGACTGATGTAGTGTATGGCTCTTTCTTTTTCTTCATGGTAATTTTTCTCCAATAATGCCCCTAGTGCATTTATCACTACAAAGACATACAAGATCAATGGTTTTCCCTCAATAGGTGGCATCAACACTAGTGGTGTCAATAGATATTCTTTAATTATTTCAAAGGTTATGTGGCATTTATTCATCCATACAAAAGGAATTATTTTGCGTAACAATTATTGAGATGGTCGACACTTGTCTTCAAACTGTGCGATGAAGTGACGGATAGACTACAATCTGCCCTAAAGTGTTTGCAACTCACTGATCCCTTTTGGCAGGGGCATGTCTAGAATTGCTTTTACTTTTTTTGGGTCAACCTCAATGCCTCATCTCAAAACTATGTATCCCAACAACTTGCCTGAAGTGACTCCGAAGACACATTTCTTTGGGTTCAATCGAACCTTGTAATCCTCGAGCCGTCTAAAGATTTTGTCCAGGACTTTGAGATGATTTTTCCTTGTCAAATATTTTTCCAATAGGTCATCCACATAATCTTCCATTAGGTTATGCATCATGTCATGAAAGATTTTTGTCATAGCCCTTTGGTATGTGGCGCTTGCATTCTTTAAGCCAAAAGGCATGACATTCCAATAGTATGTTCCCCAAGGGCAAGTGAATTCCATTTTATGCTGATCCTGTGTTGCAATTTGGATTTGGTTATAGCCCGAGAAACCATCCATGAGGGATAGCATCTCGTATCTTGTTGTGAGGTCAACAATCATGTCTATATCTGGTAAGGGGAAGTCATCCTTTCGGCAAGCCTTATTCAAATCTCTGAAATCCATGCAAATATGGATTTTTCCATTTGGCTTTGTAACGGGGACAATCTTGGATATCCAATTAGCATATTTTATTAACCTTATGAACTCAGCATCCAGTAACTTCTTTAGTTTAGCCTTGACAAGTAGTACAATATGAGGATGCATTTTGTGCAACTTTTGTTTGAACGGCTTGATTCCTGGGATTAAAGGAAGATGATGTAGAACCAATTCTGGATCAAGGCTTGGCATGTCAGCATATGACCATGCAAAGTTAACTTTCCTGTCTATGAAGAATTGTTGAAATTCGGGTTTTTCTTCATTTTGACAATGATGTGGCCAAGAGAATCATTTTGGGATTCTCTAGTGTGGCTATGTTAACTCCCCTTGTGTCCTTAATGAGCATAGCTGATTTTTCCTATGTCATAGGAAGAAATTCCAATCCTCCATCCTTAGGTGCCTCAGAGAGGTTTTCACCTTCGGATACATCCTTTGTTTTTACTATTTTACTATCAGAAGGTGCCTTGCAGTTTTCACCTAAAGACATTTCTTTTTCTTTTTTATTCTTTGTATTTTTGCAACTGGAGGATTGCATAGTCTCCCTGAAGTAAGTTGCATAATATAGATCAATGGAGAATCCTATTTTGTGATCAACCCATGAAATTCCTTCACAAAGTCCCATGAATTATGTGATTGCCTCATCATTCTGAAAAATTTCCATCACTGGTGGATCTTGTCGGTCCCAGTCAATCAATTGTGGGCAAACAAGGGGGATCCCATCATCAGTGTTGGTAAAAGATGGGGAGGATGCAGAAAGTGTGCAAATTGATGCCTCAAGTGTAAACGAAAAGTTGTCAATTTCAACTTCCATGTCAGATGCAATGGATGGCCCATACTCTGAGTCAGATGAGTCGAATTCAAAGTCATAATATGGGATAAAATTATCAACATCGTGACTAGTGGTTGGATTTTCAGAAGTATGAATAGTGGGCTCAAATAAGTTAGGCTCATGGGTGGGTTCAGGAATGGGGTGGGATGATTCAGGTATTGCCGACGACACCTTGTGTTCTTCTGGATTCCAAGGAATGCTTACCCATTCCTTATTTTTGGAACTTCGATCAATAGGGTCTATGTTATATTCCTGTCAGAATCTTTCTTCAAAGGGAAGTTGGCCAGGTTCCAAGAATAGTTTGTCAACGTCATAGTCACTTAGGGTTTTGTCAGATCCCCATTCCCATTCATTTGATTCAGTGTCAGTAAGGGATTCTTTGCATGTCTCAACACCTTCTGTAGCCATTATGTCCTTACTTGAAAGTTCATGGGTACGTTGATCATCAGTTCCGAATTGGTCAAACCCTAGCCCTATATTCCTTGGTCTTCAAGTCATGATAATAGGTTCCCTTCTTCCATTATTTTTCTTTCCAAGGCCGCTTGTGCCATCGAAACCTAGGGCTTTGGATATATCACAAAATTTTCCATAGAGATGCACTGGTAGTGGAGATAACTCTATTGGGTCTTTGTAGATCCAGTTATCTATGTCGATAATGACTTCATTACCCATATCGCCCCACTATGTAAAGATGCTTTTTGGTGGAACCTTGAAAGTTTTTTGGGCTCAACTGCAAAACATGGTCTACCATAGACTTTAGGTGGCTTCAATATTGTGGTGATACAATAAGCTATATTCAATTTGAACTCTCCACAACCAAGGTCCTATATCCGAAGGTCTTTACTCGGGATGGAGGCCAATGAAGATGGTGTGGTAGAAGGTGATGGAATGGATGATCTTGTGAGTGTCTATGGGTCAATATATTTGGATGAGGTGGAAGATGAGGCTTCCTGATTGATGGGCACCTAGTGCTCAGTAGTGGCTCGCAGGTTGGTACAGTATTGAAATGGATTGGGATCTCTTGGGATAGTGATCTCAGTACCATCAAAAGGGAATTTTAGGCATTGATGGTATGTGGATGGAATGGCCTTTAGAGCATGAATCCAGGGGCGACCAAGTAAAATATTATAGTGTATGTCACGATCCAGGACCTGGCATGTTTTATCTATGATAACTGGTCCTACCCGGAGTGGAATGGTAATGACACCTTTAGAAGCACGTTCTTCATCATCATATGCCTTGATGACGATGCTCTTGCTAGCATCTACACATGCATCAAAGAAACCAAGAGCTTTAACAAATTTTAGAGAGCAAATTTTCAATCCTACTCCACCATCTACTAAGACTTGTCTAACCTTATGCTTGTGGACAAAAACCTTGATGTGAAGGGCATCATTATGAGATGGTTTGGGCGAGGAATAGTCACTATCTAAAAAGGTGATGTGATGAGGTGAATTCAGATATCCGAACATAGTCTCAAAGTGGTTAACATCAATGTTGGTTGGGACATACGAACTCTTGCAGGACTTTATCTAGGATGGCCTTATGCATGGGTGAAATACAAAGCAGTTTGAGAATGGATATTTGAGTAGGTGTTTTATTAAATTGCTCAATAATCTTGAACTCTGACTTTGGGTTTGACTGTTTGGCAGACGGACCAGGTATGGTGATTTTTGGTTGACATGTAGAAGGACCTAGGATGGTGACCTTGCCTTTATGCATGGTGACATTACATTTCAGTGCCTTTTTAATGGTAATGGTATTAACCATTTATCTTCAACAACAGCGTGAAGATTATTAATAATGGTACCATCGAGATAATTGTATGCAGGACAGGTAGTATTGTAGGCCGGACGGATGTAGTTGGCTTGATTGTTGGTATTCTTTGTGCCAAATGAGGAAGCTTTACCATGATCATGTAGTGGTTTTTTGTGAATAGTATGATGTGCATTAGATGTAAATGATTGACCACCTAACTCAATGGTGTGGTTCTCAATGAGGTCTTGCACCAGATTTCGCAATTGACAAAAAGAGGAAGTTTTGTGCCCTTTGGCACGGTGGTAATCACAAAATGCACTGTCATCCCACCATGACGGCTTGAACTAACCAGGGTCATATGGTTTTGGCTCTTCTAGTGTTATGATGCTATTTTGAAGAAGTTTCTTCAAGACAATTTCAATATGTTCACCCAAAGGGGTGTATGTACATTTTTTGAATTATCGGGGTTGACGCAGCTACCTTTGATTAGATTTCGCATGATTGATTTGGATAGCATTGGCAGTTGGTGTTGGTGTAGTTACAGGTGTGTTTTATTTTGTACTCCTTTGATTGTGAGGTCATGACATGTTGCATTGACGGTTTTTGCATCAACCACACCGCATTTGTGATATGCTTGTTCTTAACCCAGTGTTTGGTTTTGTCATTTGAGCTACTTGGGTTATTATTTGTGGTGGTATTGATGGTTTTTCCACTGTATTTTAATTCGCCTTTGGTGATCAAATCTTTCTCAAGTTGAATACCCTTTTCAACAAGGTCAACAAAGGTGGTGCAACAATGGACTTGTAAGCCATACCTTAGCGGTCCCAGGAGAGTTTGTACAAACATGGTGACTTTCTCCTTTTCAAGTATTTCTACTAGACATCTGCTTGCTAAGGTTCTCCATCTTTGAAAGAATGGAATAAAAGTCTCTCTTGCATCCTCTTGGGTAAGTCTACATAAGGAGGTGATGTTGATATCCGTGTTAATGTTATAGACATAGTTTTCAACAAACTTGTTTGCCAATTCATCCCATGTTTTGATTCCCTTAGGCAATAGTGAGAACCATTCTAGTGCATGACCTGCGAGACTTCTAGAAAAGATTCTCATGAGATAAGTTTTCTCATATGCAATGTCCATGCAACTAGTGGTGAATTCTCTTATGTGTTCAATGGGTTTGTTTTGCCTTTGTATTTGGGAAAATGAGGTACCACATATCCATGAGGAAAGGGTGGCATATACAAGGTTGTGTCAAATGGATATGTACACAAGTCATGTGACATGTATGACTTTTTTTTCGATTTTTGCAAGGTCTCCACTTGTGTTTGAAGAGCAATGATTTGGAGCGTGAGTGATTTCACCATGGGATGGTTGGTAGCATCACTCATGTTGGTGATAGGGATAGCTTGAGTCCCTAGTTGTTGTGATGATATGTGTTGATTTGGAATTGGTTGTCGGTGAGAAAAATGAGTGTTTTGATGAGGAATGTGTTGTTGTGTATGGACTTGAGAGGCATAAGTGGGGATGTGATATCCTACCATGTTGGAATAAATTTGAGGACCTTGTTGGTTTTGATTTTTTTGATGTCCAAATGGAGTGAAGGATTGAGGGCCTTGTTGATTTTGAGCTTGTTGATGCCCAAATGAAGTGAAGGATTGAGCATCTTGATTGCCTTGCCCAAATAAGAAATCGTGGCTTTGAGGAATGTTGGTTTTTTGGGTCACAAGAATGTTGGTATTAACTTGTGAGGAAGTGGGTTGGGTGCCTTGTATGACAACTCTTCATTTATTTCTCCCAAAAGGTTTGGATGAATTGGTTGCCATAGTATTTGAGGAACCTAATAATAGGTTTGTTGATGTACTCATGGAACTAGATGTAGTTCCATGGAGATTTGAGGTGGTTGCCCCCATTATTTGTGAAGGGATGGTGGATGTTTGTTGGGGGATGGATTTTGATGTGGTGTTTGTTTGGGAAGAGGATCCCCCAATAGATGTTGTGTTGGTTGTGGTGGTGGTATGACCAAGGGAGGTAGCATCGATGGTGTTGATGACATTTTCTGAAGAGGTTCCCATGGAAGGATTGTGTGATGGTGGAGTGGGAGAAGTTGCTCTAAGAGTGTTAAGATCAAATCCCTTTGGTAACTTAGCCCCTTGGTCAAGGACCATATCTAGGAATCTAGAAGAGTCATTTAAGACTACTTCTTCCACAAAAGCAACAACTTTTGGATGCTGGGCAACAGCTAATAAGTCTTCTTCAAAGACTTCCCCATTTTGATCCCATCAGATAAATGGTTCAAAAATATGTGATGGAGATGGTGGGATGTTCAATTCACTAAAAGGACTGATGTTGAAATTTCCCACGTCAAAACAAGGATTGTTTGTGGCATTAGGGAATGAATCCACGCCAGTTGTGAATTAAAGAAAGTTGGTGTCTTGTCTAAAGGAATCCATGAGTCTTTTCTTTTTCTGTAATCTAGTTTCAACCATACAAGGTTTTCTCAACTTGGGATGATGGAGAGAATGATCTAAGTATGATACTATGTTTTTAGTTTCTTTGGATTTTTTGTTTTTATTTTTCAAGAATGCTATGAAATGCAAGTGAGACCAAAATGAGGCTAAAGACTTGTGAATGCAAATGGTGTGACACTCAAATGGAGATGCTAAATGATGTGCAACTAAAGGAGCCTAAGATGTACTTACTATTCAGGGATTCAAAGAGGAAAACTTGGGCAAGCAAAGTTTTTTTGCAATGATTGAAGTTTGGAAGACCAATGGACCATAAAAGGACTATAAAGAGGACAAAGTGAAGTTTCCACACTAGACTAATGAGTGGGAAATAATTCACAAAAGTTTTGACAAATGACAAAGGGTAATTGGGTCCAATGATAACCTACTATTGAATACAAATTTTTGACAATGAATGGTAAGAGTCAACTCCTAAAATCCGCAAAAGTAAGTGTCTAAGGAGATGGTGAAGTTGCCAATGCAATCTAATGGACTAGAAATGGAAACCTATTGTGAGCCTAAAATGGTTCCTATAATGCAATGTTTAATGGAAGTTGAGAAACTCAGAGTCTGGTTTGAACTATAATAGTGAAGGAAGACTTGATTGAATTAAAGACAATTTATGGCCTTTCAGTTTTGACGGTGAGAAGGTGATTTGAAAATATTCGCAAATGCATTGCAGTGAATGCGGTACGACAAAGTGAATGTGGCTCATAGAGGCGAATGCGGTTTAGAAAGTGTCGATTGGGACACATTCTGGTGAATGCGGGTTGATATTGGAAAATGAGACTCAAGATACTTAAATGTGGTTTGATACTGGCAAATGCAGCTCTGTGTGTTTCAGTTGTGGCTCATCAAAGTGAATGCAGCTCAGTATATTTCAAATGTGACCCATCAAAGCGATTGTGGTTTGATAGAGCGATTGCATTGCATGAAGCAAATTTTTGGAAAATAACTTTGCAGATTTGACAAGTTTTGGACCAAGATTTGTTGGTGTTCAATTTGTTGAAGTTTGTTTGAAAACAGTGGGCAAACACATAGAAACTAAAATATTGAGTGTATGTTCAAGGATCAAGCATGACCCTTTTTTGTTTGTACTAGTATTTGAACCAAAAAGACACTTCAAGTAGACTCACTCTTAATAGTCAAAAGGTCATCATAACAATTGCAACCCACAGCTTAAAATCACATCGACTCACACAGCCATGTCACCCCCTAGAGGGCACCCATGTTTTTGTCTTTTCCAGGTGCATACTCAAGGTGATGGAAGTGGATATCGAATCCCCTGAGCAAACAATCTGTGGTGATTATATGGTGATCTTCTTGGGGGTAGATTATTCCCTCCCCTTGCACTGTGATTGAAACAATGTCTGGATACTGAAACGGCTGGCTTCTACACTATGGTTCTTAGTAAGGATTTTTGTTCGGCATGGCAATAGATAAAATCCCTTAGGAGACCTCCCAATCTTTAGAACAAAGACTTTGGGAATGGTTATGTTGCCTACTGCCATTGAATATGGGTTTCCCCAAAATTAACTTTTGATTATAGTGGGTTGGAAAACCTAGCTTTGGTTGTTCCCACTTAGATCGTTCCCATAGGATGAGTACTTTTTCCCACTACGGCAGGCCTTCTAAAGGATTTTAAGAAAAGCAGTAAAATGCATAAAGAAAATGGGTAAGTCTGGTTTTTTGGTTACCCAGTAAAGGGGAGAGCATATACCTATTACCCAATCAATCACAGTAGACAAGTTGTTCAATTTTAAACCCAAATAAAAAATTTCTACACTAAGTGAAGATGTTGCTTCACAACAAGCATGGGGTTCATTTTAACTAAACAAAATTAAGATGTGGTGACTATCCTAGGATTGATAGATTCCAAATTAAATGTCTATCCTAGGATTGATAAATTCTAAATTAAATGTCTATCCTAGGGTTGGTTCATTTTAATCCCATCAAATATAAAAAAAAACTGGTCGTGGTCGCTTTGGATCTAGATAACAAATTTAAAAAAGAAAACAACCAGTCATTTGCGACTCAAGCAGATGTGGTGTGATGTCTGTCAAATGCTTCATTCGCGATCTCATATGCATCATTCGCGATAGAAAATGTGGTGCGATAGAGCACTTGTGTCACGTAGTCCTATGGTTGCATCATTTTGTACTCCTATACCCACAAAATAAAATCTGAGGCCATACAAGAACCTGCAAAAACATGTTAGATTGTCAGGTTCACCAATGTAATGACGTTAATTTTTGCAAGGTCAAATCTGGATTAGTAACACATGCAAGTTAATAAAAACATCAAGCAATCAAATGCAAAGGAGAAACAACTAAAAATGGAAGAAACTAGAAAGATCTCACCCATTCCTATGCTCCATGACTGATTTCCATTGCACCTCCTTGGCTCTGCTGTGATAATGGATGCCCTTAGACTCTATATGTGAGCAAATCCTATAAAAATCTAGCCCTAGACAAAGCTTTGAAGGATTTATGTTGAAAACTCTATGCAAAACTAGAAATTTAATTCTATTATGCAAGTAATAATAAGCCTAAAAGATGATATGAGAATGCCAATAATGAGATTAATCAAAAATAATAATAAATTAAGAGATCCCAAAAATGAGATCAAGATTGTCATTTTATAGAAAATGCAATCTTGAACGAACGAACAAGATGAGAAATTGAGAAATGCCCTAGAATCCACGGTCAAGATTCAAAGTGACAACTCTCAATTAGGGTTAGGGCAACAATCCCCAAATGTGTGGACAAGTTTTCATTTGATAAATTAAATCAATGGTGGAGAATAAACGTGACCTTGAGATGAAATTAGTAAAAATCAAGAGATAAGGAAATGAGATTTTTAGAAAATCAGTAATTTTAGCAATTACTTGATTTGTAGAAGAATAATTCCATTTTGAATTAAATTAATTCAAAATATGGATTTTCTGAGATAATGAGTAATTGATTTTTGAAATTAATTACTGAAAGAAAAATCAGTTAACTATGTGAAGTCATTTTTAAATAAATTACTTTATTTAAAAAGAGGGAAATGTCACATAAGGCAATTAAGTAATTAATAATAATTATTTAATTTAGAAGAGGCAGTTAATTAATTAAATTAATTAATGAATCTATTTAATTACAAGAGGATTTAGGAATTAGTGACATATTAAATAAATATATTAAAGTATACTTATTTAATAATCAAGAGGACATTAATGATAAGGGTTAATTAAATAAATGAGACTTTATTTAATTGTAAGAAGACTTTGATAACTAGTGACACATTAAATAAATAAATAAGATTTATTTATTTAATAATCATTAACGTTGGAACTGGAGATCAATCAATTTGAGTTTCCAAGAAAGTTTCAGCTCCTATAATTGTGGATCTCGATTTTAATTGGGAGGATTTGATGGTTTGTATGTCTATATATACCTTTGGGGTATCATATTGTAAGGGTTGGTTGATGAGAATAAGATTAGCCACCTGATAGTAGAAGATAGGAATTTTATAGCTTTGAAAAGACAATTTGTTATTATAAGTTAGAGCTAAATACAATTACAAATTTTTACGTAGTATTATGTTGGAATTGAGTTTACTGGATAAGGTTACTGAATCACAATCTATCTGTATGCCAGTGATTGTGTTGAAGCATAAGTGTTTAGAAGGAACCAAATTTAAAGAATATTTCATTAAGTTATCTATGGATTGAATTGTTGAAAGTCTGTTGATCTATGATTTTAGAAATGAATGAGAGTTTGTTCTTTTGGAATCTTTAAAGTAATTATGATGTGTGATTGTGATGGTTAAACTAAGCACCATACATGCATGCAATAGTATGGATTGCTATGTAAATTGCATTATGTTATGGTTTTTCTTGACCTTTTGCAGGAACATTCGTTGTTGAAAATATATATCTGGATATTAGATGATTTTTATTCATGTTTCACTGATGTATGCCCTGATTTATCTTTTTCTTTTATTTAAAACCCCCTTTTTGTTAAGTACAGATTGATGAATCTGTCATTGCTTGCATTCCTTATTACCAGCAAAGGCCTCTTGAATAGTAAAGTTGCATGGACCAATTGAGTGACACCAGATAGTTGAGAACCAACTACCAGGACCTTGGGAGTTAGGCTACTATTTGTTGTCTTTCTTCTTCAGGAGAAGTAAAGTAGAGATATTCTATTTAACATTGTTTGTGTCATTTTCACCATCAACAGATCTTAGACACGGACTCACTTAAAAATCATTAAGATAGCAATAACTAAATAATGTCAGTCATACACCAAATGAGACCTACTATCACCTTCATGCATGCTAGATAAGGAGGTTGATTGAAGGTCCTACAATGGTGGTGTGGCCCTTTGCTACTTTATCATCTCTCGATGATCCTATGTATAAATTTCAAATATCTCACTGACATAATTAACATAAAACATGTAGCATATAAGAATCCATGAAATCTACGAGATGGAAAAGAAAGAGAAGATTGACAACCAAAAAATGCACCAACAACTGATTTTTCTCATACCTCAAAACACTTGCACCACCAACCAATGTTCCTTTCTTAAACTTTGACAAACTTCAATATTACCTACAATCACAATCACAAAAGGATCAATGACAATCGTAAATGCATATGACATCAAACACTACTAGGGAATATGGTGCATAGCACATTGTCCTCCATTTTCTGAGTTGAATCTAGTTAGGATGAATGAGTCAAGATGTTGTCAAATAAGGTTTAAAAGTCATTTAATATGGTAAACTAACCCATTCCTCTCATTGTGGCCATTGTAACTGTGTCGCCAAAAACTGGGGATTTTGACACTTTTCACTCATTTTGGACCTTTGCCTATGGATTTTGGACCCTTTTTAGCATCTTTCTACCTATTTCCAAGCCTTGTGACGAAGTGTTGTAAGGTGTTGTAAAAAAATTTCACACTCTCCTAGGATTAATCCCTATCACCAAATTAACCCCTTGTTAAGCCAAAATGACCCCTTCATCCTCATACATGTCCAACTTTAGTGTGTTTTGTGAGATAATCCCGACAAGAAACAATAATAATATTTTAATTAACGAAAAAAAATGCAATTTTCCCAGGTGGACTACTTCACCACCTTGGGCGGCCTAGTCCCATGTGGCTTAAATTTCATTTTTAACTTAATTTCTTTTAGGATTATTGTCTCTAAAACCCTAAGGTCAGTTAGTATGGTGTTATTTCGAGAAAATCAGGGAATAACTTGTATAAATAAGCTTCAAAACCATACTTCCTCATTGGGTACACTCATTATGAATCACTCATTTTCTTCTCTTCTCATACCTCCTTATTCTTCTCAAGCACGCTAGGGTTTTAGATCCCAGGTCAACAAGACATCATTGCTGAAGCACTCAAGGGATGAACCTCCATTGTTGCAATTCAAGATCTCTCATCATGGCAAGGTAAGTAAGTAAATTGTTTCACATTCTATGATTTCTTACTTTGTTTCATCATTTGATTTAATTAGCTACAAAGGGGCTTGACCAAAGCAAGCCCCCATACTCTAGAAATCCACATTTCTTCTTTCTCTTTGTGTGTGTTTGTAGATTTAGGTACATTGGAGTCTTGAAGATCATTCAACAAGTTGACAAAGCTCACTAAGTACATATTGATGAATCTATCATTGCTTGCATTCCTTATTACCAGCAAAGGCCCCTTGAATATTACAGTTGCATGGACCAATTGAGTGACACCAGACAGTTGAGAACCAACTACCAGGACCTCGGGAGTTAGGCTACTATATGTTGTCTTTCTTTTTCAGGAGAAATAGAGTAGAGATATTTTGTTTAATATTTTTTGTGTCATTTTCACCATCAATAGATCTAGCGCTAGAAGGAGGGCCTAAAGGAACAAGCTGGCTCACATTGTGTCATTCTCACCTGAGAAATATGGGAGTATTCTTAGATCCTCTACTGACCCTGAACCATTAGAAGAACTCCAAACCCCGATTAGACCTAGACCCCATGCTCGTAGAATTTTGATTCCACTGTCGCCACCACCGCTTAATCCACCTAGATTTCAACCAAATCCATGTACACCACCACCACTCCAACCTACATTACCACCATTGGCTCGGCCAGTGTTACCACCAGTCCAGTCTACATCACCACCACCGATTCAGCCAGTGTCACCACCGGTTCAACCTATATCACCACCACCTGCTCAACCAATCCTACCAGTGGCTTACTTTGTGAATAACCCCTCTCCACTAGGGACTATTCCGGGGGCAATCCATGATCTACTGAAGAATCCAAAAAAAAATTGTCCCAAGTACATGCATGGGGAATAAAGAAGCGCAAAGGAGCATATACAAGTGTTCAAAGATGCTTGTACCTGTGCTCAAGTCGCTCATGAAGATGTGGTATGTAGATCGTTTCCTTATTGTTTAGGGGACATGGCATATAACTAGTACTTAAATCTACCCCAGGGATCTATTCTGGGTTGGACAGATTTAGAAAATGCATTCATTAATCAATTTTGGGTCTACGTAGACCCTACCATTCTGTATCACTAGTTTTCCACCATAAGAAAAGAACATCATGAGCCATTGCCTCTATTCAACACTAGATTCCAAAGGATGTTTCACAGGCTACAAGATCCTTACTTAGTGGCAGAGAATATTGCCATTCAGACGTATTTAATAGTTGTTGATCCCTTGATTAGTCTATTCTTATAGAGAACTTATTTTCCCAACGAAATTGACTCTTTGTCTAAAGTGTGTCATTTAGCCATCAAATTGCAACAACAGATAAGTCTGCAATCAGGAGGTTTAGGAGTAGCTCTTCCTCCCATGAGTTATTAGATGCCTAACCCACCATTGTACAACACTATCCCAGGGATGTCCTATTGCCAATATAGACCTATGTCTAAATTGCAAGCCCCACCTACCATGCCCTTTTTCGAAAATGGAATGCAAGATTCTTGCCAACAACCTCAAAATCAACAACAGCAAGTAGGAGGATCAACGCATGTTCATTCCCCATCCATAGTGCAGAATGTGCAAAATGAACAAACTGTTTAATTGACCAGTGAGCTAGCAACTCTTAAAAAGACTTTATCTCAAATGTTAATGACATGACACAGCTTAGGCAAAACCCTCCCCACAACCAAAACCAAAATTACCAAAACCAAGGAGGTTACAAAAACCAGGGGAATTACTCCAATCAGAATCAAAATTACCAAAATCAGAACAGAGGATATAACCAGAGGTCCAACAACAACAATAGGTAGTGGAATACTGGACCCAATAATGGGGGATTTTCCCATAATTATCAGTCAGGTGAGGAAAGATCACATACTGCTAATGTGGCTGACCTTAATTTCATGACTAATTGGTGTAGACTATAGGATACTACAACACATTCTGAGGTTAATTGCCCAGAAATGGAGAAAATGGTAAAGATTGCAAAAGCTGATGCCCATCCTCTAGTAGGAAACTCCAATCAGGATAATGGGCCAGTAAGTACTGCTATGAATTTTGAGACTATTGATGAGACATACCAATTTCCCATGCAAGGAGATAATGAGCCAGAGGAGGATGTGTATGATGCCCAAGCCTTCCAGTCCAAAGGTGGTCACTTCCTAAGAAATCATAATAAGGGCCCATTTACTACATTTGCACCCCCAAACAACATGGTCCCACTAAACCAAAATGTAGATAATAACCCACTGCCACCAAAGGGACCTTCTGACTCTTAGAATAGAGGCAATTTGTCTCCTTTTTCTAAATATCAAGAAATGATTCAGAATTTGATTTTATTGCAGAACTGCAGAGATAGAAGACATCATTATCATTCTTTGACATCATGAAGTGGTATTGAAGGCCCTGGAGGAGGCAGACTGCTTAAAGGGAAAAGGTAAAGTGACTCCAGTGAAGGAGACAAATGCAACCATTTATAGAGGTAAGACCAGTACCCCACCTTTTCTTTTAAGTTTAAGGATTTTTAGAAAAAAATTGCATAATTGTTTATTGGATTCTGGAGCATTGGGTAATGTTATGCCATTTTCAATATGTAAGAAGTTGGGATTAAATCCTATCCTGACCAATAAGAAGGCGATCCAGTTGGACAAAACTAAGGTCAATGTTGTAGGAGAACTAAAAAACATGCATGTACAGGTTGGATCAGATCCAAGGATCCAAACCTACATAGATATCCAAGTCGCTGACATCCCAGAGATATATGGTATGTTCTTAAGTCGAGAGCTAATGAAAAGTATTGGGGGATATTTGTCTTTGGATTTCTCTCACATGTGGCTACCTTGGAAGGGGGTAGCAACGCAGATAAGGATTGAGAGTGAGCCAAGGCTCAAGCATATGATTATAGAATATGATACTTCAAATGAAGTAGCATATTTTGAGACTGAGATAGAAGTTTACAAGCAAGAAGAATTCCTCAACTTCTCTATATTAAATCCTAAGGATATATTACCCCTAGAACATAGTGACCCAATGATTAGCATCAACCAACAAGTTCTAATAAGGAAATTGCAACAAGATAAGATGGTATTAGGAGAAGAAACTGATTTGAATTGTTTGGTGCTTCCTAATTGGTGTAGGATTCATTATCACAATCATTCAGAGTTAACATGCCTACCATGCCTAGATATCTTAAATCGTATAGGCCAGCCTCAGCAAATGAGTCAGGAAAAACCCCAAACAGCCATCAATGAGTTTTCTTTTACAGTTAAAGATGCTACCATTCTCACTCGGACTAGTCTTTCTCAAGAGGAAGGTTCCTCACCAGTAGAGCAGACTCGGGTTCTATGCTCTAAGATTCAAGAAGAAATTGAGGTGTCTCAATTCTTTTCCAATACACCTACCCTAGATACTCTACCAATGCCTAAGCAATTGATAAAAGATGAATTGGATTGCAATTTAAACCAAGAAGTTGTTTAGGAAGTGATTCTTGACCAAGCTATGAATATAGAAAAGTCTTCAAGTGAGCCTTGCCGTAAGTAAATTTCTGATGACCAGCAAAAGTTTGAGCTACCACATATCCCAAATAATTCATCCCCTATTACCCCTAAAAGGTAGGAGCTCCTAGCTAAAGACCAATTGTGGAGTCTTAAATTTTATGGCTCCAAATCCAAGGAAGGAAGTGGAGCAAGGATTGAATTAACCAACCCAAAAGGGAAAACTTACTTTGTGTCTTACAGATTGTAGTTTGGCTGCACAAACAACATGGCTAAGTATGAAGCACTTGCTCATGGACTCATGTTTTCTCATAAAAATAAGGTTACTACGCTCACGGTTATGGAGGATTCTGAAGTGATAGTAAAATAGGTACGTAGCTAGTATACATGTCATAACAAAATATTGGTTGCGTACAGAAGTAGAGTTTGGAACTTAACTGAAGAATTTGATGCTTTTTGGATTACTTTCATCCCTAGAGAAGCTAGACAAATTGTAGATGCTCTTGCTATTGCTGCTAGCACCTTAGAACCCATGCAAGACTCTAATCTAAAGAGATTTTCAATTGAATTGATTTCAGTCCCAGTTGTTCCTGATAATGTCTGAAATTTTTAGGTATTCGATGACGATCAACATATATTGGCCTTTCTGGCAAGTTCTGATGTCTTTGAAGGGAAGATAATAGATGAATCTGAAAGAGATCAGGGAGATTAGGATTCAGAGAATGGTAGTGCATAGGGGATATTGGAACTAAAGAGCAGTAGCATTCCAAAAGGGATGGTAGCTTTGGAGAGAATATTTGATTCTGACCCACGGGCTCATCAAAGGGTACCCACAGAGAGTGAAGGAGGGAAATATGAATTTGTCAATCTGACTCACTCAGGCCCTAAAAGGAATGTCCTTATAGGAAAGACTTGTCCTCAATAAATTAAGGACAAGATAGTTAAATTTTTGGAGCAAAACATTGCAGCCATTGCTTGGAGTTATGATGACCTAAAAACCTTTGACACTTTGGTGATCACACCTACCATACCTCTCAAGCCAAAAGCCAAGCCTTTCCATGAAAAACAATGCCCGGTTAATTCTTTGATTGAGCCTTTGATTCAGAAGGAGGTACAAAAGCTCCTATCTGCAAGAATAATCTTTCATGTTAGAAATTCTACATGGGTGGAAAATTTAGTTCCTATACGCAAGAAAAATGGTGAGATCAGACTATGTGTTGATTTCAGGAATCTAAACAAAGCCTCTGAGAAAGATAATTATCCACTGCCTTCTCTTGATGAAGTGCTACAAAAGTTTAATGGGTCCCAGATGATGTCATTCTTGGATGGTTATTTTGGGTACAATTAGGTCCTTGTCAGTCATGAGGATAGAATGAAGAACACTTTCACCACCAAATGGGGCACATTTACCTATCGGAGGATGCCATTCGGTCTTATCAATGTTGGAGCAACCTTTCAATGGGAAATGGATGTAGCCTTCAAATATTTGATAGGAAAGTGTATAATTATTTATGTGGATGATTTAACCATCTTCTCTAAGAATCAGGAAGATCATGTTGCTGATCTGGAAAAAGTGCTCAAAAAATGTATAAGCTATGGTGTCTCCCTCAATCCAAAAAAGTGTGTGTTTGGAGTATCTGAAGGGAAACTCCTAGGTCACATCATATCAAAAGAAGGGATATCAATAGATCCAGATAGAGTGGAGGCTATTTTGAAACTAACAAGGCTAGTCAGTAAGAAAGAAATGAGATCCTTCTTCAAAAGGATCAATTTTGTTAGAAAATTTATAACAGGGTTTGCAAAAATTGTCAAACCCCTCAATGAAATGATGAAGAAAGAAGCAAAAATAGAATGGAGCAATGAGGCTAAATTTGCTTTCTCACTGATCAAACAGTCAATATTTGAGGCACTTGTGTTGACTAGCCTAGATTATCTAAGGCCTTTTTATATCTATTCTTTCACATCTGACCATTCATGTGCAGCTATGTTAACACAACAAATAGGTGAGGGAGAGGAAACAACTATCGCCTTCATGAACTCTCCTTTTAAGAATGTAGAAGTTATATACTTGCCCCTAGAGAAACAAGCCTTTGCGTTGGTTCGAGCGGTAAAGAAGTTCAAGCATTACATTTTGCGAAGTCAAGTAATGGCCATAGTGCCTGATCCAGCTGTGAAGTCTCTTCTGATGCAAAGTGAATTAGGAGAGAGAAGAGGGAAGTGGATGGCTATTCTGCAAGAATTTGACTTAGAGATTCATCTGATGAAACTTGTTCGAGGGTAGGGTTTATCAAAGGTGATGGAAGATGTGGACAAAAATATCACCTATCAACAATACACTCTCCAGTCATTTACTAAGGATCCCTGGTACACAGAATTAATTTTCTTCCTCCTTAATAACAGATGTCAAGAAGGAATGAATGCTACTCAGAGAAGAGCATTGAGGATGAAGAGTGCTCACTAAATGCTTAAAGGGGGATCCATCTACAAATATAATTTTCAAGGGATTTACCTATGTTGTTTGGATCAGCAAGAGGCTAAACATGCTATTTCTGAGTTCCATGGAAGGCATGGAACAAGACATGGGTTAGC